>PISW01005088.1:0-144076 GCA_004023785.1 Mungos mungo | reverse complement strand
CACTGCCAAGTAGTATTCCATTGTATATATAAACCATATCTTTATCCTTTCATCAGTTGATGGACATTTAGATTTTCTCCATAGTTTGGCTATTGTTGAAAGCGCTGCTATAAACATTGGGTAGAGTACCTTTTCTTGACAAATATTTCTGGAAGACAAAATCATCAAGTAAGTTCTGTGCAGATATGATTTCTTTTAATGTTTTCCCAAACTGCGATGCTATGAAATCATACAAAATCATGGGCCTTCTTGATTGAGTTCCATTCCAGTGGACATTATAAACATTTCTCTCCACAAGTGGATTTATTCCAAAGAGCAATGGTGGAGTTTTAAAGTAACATCTTGGGCATGATTTGAATGCTCATCATTTAATCTCTTATTTTTTTCCTAGGATTGAGAGGTTTCAGGGTCTTTTTTTTTTTTTTGCCAGTTTTGTTCTTCAATAATTGTGATTCTCCAAAAGTTTAAGAAGCCAAAGATTTTGGGTACTCCTTGAATTCTTTGATTAAAAGTTCTCACTGATCATGAACAAAATGCACCCCAGAATACAAAAAAAATCAGTACCATCACGATGTTGCAGATGCATTGCCTGTGGAGTTCCACTGATGATGGCAGAGATGGTGATCGAGGGAAGTCTAGTTACTACTGGGCTGGGTGGTTTGTTTCTTCCCCACTTTAACTGAGAAATGATCGACATACGTCATTGTATAAAAAAGTGTACGGCAGGATGGTTTGGTTTACTGTATACTGTGAAATGATTATAATAATTCCAGCTAACATCCAACTTCTAATACAGGTACAATAAAAAGAAAGGGAAAAAAAAGTCTCCTATGATGAAAAGTCATACAATTTATTTCCTTAACTTCTGTGTGCCATAGAGCAGTGTAAGCGGCAGTCATCTTGTATGTTACACCCCGACTACTTTAAAAAAAATTTTTTTTAATGTTTATTTCTGAGAGACCAAGTACAAGTGGGAGAGGGGCAGAAAGAGAGGGAGACACAGAATCCGAAGCAGGTTTCAGGCTCTGAGCTGTCTGCACAGAGCCCGACGCAGGGCTCGAACCCACAAATTGCGAGATCATGACCTGAGCCGAAGTTGGATGCTTAACCAACTGAGCCACCCAGGCGCCCCTACTTCTTAATCTTATTACCAGAAGTTTGTATTTTTGACACTTTCCTCCATGTTTTGTTTTCCTCCTACCATCTGCCTCTGGTCACCACAGGTCTGATCTCTTTCTCTAGGAGTTTGTTTCTCTCTCTCTCTGTCTCCCTTCCTTCTTTCCTTCCTTTCTCCCTCTTCTCTTCTCTTTCTCTTCTTTCTTTCTTCCTCTTCCTCCTTTCTCTTCTTTCTTTCTTTCTTCCTTTTAATCTTCCTTCCTTCCTCTCCTTCTTTCTCTTCCTTCCTCCCTCTTTCTCTTCTCTTTTTCTTCCTTTCCTTCTTTCTTCTTTCTTTCTTTCTTTCTTTCCTTCCTTCCTTCCTTCCTCTTTCTTCCTTTTCCTTCCTTCCTTCCTTTCTTTTTCTTTCTTTCTTTCTTTCTTTCTTTCTTTCTTTCTTTCTTTCTTTCTTTCTTTTTCTTTCTTCCTTTCTTTCATCTTCCTTCCTTTTCCTTTCCTTCCTTCCTTTCTGTTTCTTCCTTCCTTCCTTATTCTTTCTTCTCTCCCTTCCCTTTCCCTCCTCCCTTCCATCCTCTTTCTTTCAAGATTCCACACATAAGTAATATCATACAGTGTTTGTCCTTCTCTGACTCATTTAATTTAGTATAATGCCCTCACGGTCTATACATGTTTTCACAAATGACATGATTTCCTCATTTTTAAATGGCTGAATAATATTCTGTTGTACATATGTACCACATCTTCTTTATTCATCCATCCTCTGATGGACACTTAGGTTGCTTCCCGGTCTTGGCTCTTGTAAATAATGCTGCTGTGACCATAGGGGTGCAGGTAACTTTTCGAGTTAGTGTTTTCACTTCCTTCGGGTATATTTCTGGAGGTGGGATTGCTGGATCATATGGTACTGCTGTTGTTTTTTAACTTGATATCTACTTCATCACAAAAATTATGTAGTTTAGATACTCAACATATTGAAAATTTGTAAATTTCGACAAATCTGGTTTCTCTTTGCAACTTCTTTGGGTGAAATCGTGACTTACGTTTGCCCTGTAACCAATTCCAATTATAATTCTGCTCCCGATCTTGATTTTTAAATGAGATATCTTAATTTAGTAAAATATTGATTTTACCATGGACAACATTCTCTGCTAAAATTATATCACCTCAAAAACACTTTTATTTTTTTATTTTTGAGAGCACATGAATGGGGGAGGAACAGAGTGAAATGGGCTCTGTGCTGACAGCAGTGAGCCCGATGCAAGGTTCGAACTTACAAACCACGAGATCACAACCTGGAAACTCAGTTGACTGAGCCACCCAGGTGCCCCCTGAAACACTTCTATTTTTAATGCTGAACTTTTAAAATAAATCTACAGGAAGATTCACAATAATACCAGATGTTTCATCTTAAACAGACTAAATTTCCAAAAGTTTCACTTAGATTCCGTGACCAAAAAATTCAAACCATTAGAATTAGTTGATCTTTCTAAGTGAAGCCACCCCTGATAACACTGGTAATAAAGTTAGAAACATTGAACTGTTTATAAAGCTTCTGTTTTCACTGTCAACACATTATAACTTTTGCTTCAGTTTTGTATGTGAACATCAAAACTTGAAATAAAAATATCAGCACAGTTGGGGCGCCTGGGTGGCTCAGTCGGTTAAGCGTCTGACTTGAGCTCATGTCATGATCTCACAGTTTGTGAGTTTGAAGCCTGCATCGGGCTCTGTGCTGTCAGCGCAAAGCCCGCCTCAGACCCTCTGTCCCCCCTCTCTCTGCCCCTCCCCCACACGCGCTCTCGCATGTGTGTGGGCGCGCGAGTTTTCTCTCTCAAAGAAACACACAGACACACACAATATGGCGAAGTGAATGTAGCAGAACATTCACTGCATCTGTGTGTTACACAAGCACCTTTTACAGCTGTGTGTGATAAATCATAAACTGAAAGAACAAGGTTCTCAGGATAGCTACTCACGTTTGATGTCCAGGGTAACGCTTCTCCAGCAGATTTATGTTTTTGGGTTTTCACCTGGTTATTGATTGCACTTTGTCCCCATGCTGTGTGGGGTGGCAGATGATGAGTTTGTGCAATTTCTTTGTCCCTTACTCTTCATCTAAGATTTTCTTTAAATTCAAGTTAACAAATTGTAGTATTGGTTTCAGGGGTAGAATTTAGAGATTCATCACTTACATGTAACACCCAGTGCTCATCCCAGCAAGTGCCCTCCCTGATGCACCTCCCCAATCTAGCCCGTTCCTCCCGCACCTCCCTTCCGCAACCCTCAGTTTGTTCTCTGTATTTATGAGCCTCTTGTGGTTTGCCTCCCTCTCTGTTTTAATCTTATTTTTCCTTCCCTTCCCCTGTGTTCATCTGTTTTGTTTCTTAAGTTCCACAAATGAGTGAAATCATATGGTATTTGTCTTTCTCTGATGGACCCATTTCACTTAGCATAATACTCTCTAGCTCTGTTCACATATTGCAAATGGAAAGATTTTATCTTTTTTATGGCTGAGTAATACTCCATTGTATGTATGTATGTATATACATACATACATACATACATACATATATACATACACTGCACCTTCTTTATCCATTAATCAGTCGATGAACATTGGGCTTTTTCTGTACTTTGGCTATTGTTGAATGCACTGCTATAAACATTGGGATGCACGTGCCTCTTGGAAACAGCACACCTGTTTCCCTTGGATAAATACCTAGTAGTGCGATTGCTGGGTCGTAGGTAGTTCTATTTTTTAATCTTTTGAGGAACCTCCACACTGCTCTCCAGAGTGGCTGCACCACTTTGCATTCCCACCAGCAGTGTACGGGGGTCCCTGTTTCTCCACATTCTCTCCAACATTTGTTGTTTCCTGAGTTGTTAATTTTAGCCATTCTGACAGGTGTGAGGTGGTATCTCATTGTGGTTCTGATTTGGATTTCCATGATGATGAGAGATGTTGAGTTTTTTTCATGTGTCTGTTAGCCATTTGTATGTCTTCTTTGGAGAAATGTCTGTTCATATTTTCTACCTATTCCTTAACTGCATTTGGGGAGGTTGAGTTTGATAAAGTCTTCACTGATTTTGGATACTAGCCCTTGATCCAATACCTCATTTGCAATATCTTCTCCCATTCTGCAGGCTGCCTCTTAGTGTTGTTGATTGTTTCCTTTGCAGTGCAGAAGCTTTTTATCTTGATGAGGTCCCGATAGAGATGATTTTTGCTTTTGTGTCCCTTGCCTCTGGAGACGTGTCTAGTAAGAGGTTGCTCCGGCCGAAGTCATAGAGGTTGCTGCCTGTGTTCTCCTCTAGGATGTTGATGGTTTCCTGTCTCACATTTAGGTCTTTCATCCATTTTTGAGTTTATTTTGTGTATGGTGTAAGAAAGTGGTCCAGTTTCATTGTTTTGCCTGTTGCTGTCCAGTTCTTCCAGCACCATTTGTTGAAGAGACTGTCTTTTTTCCATTGGATATTCTCTCCTGCTTTGTCAAAGATGAGTTGACCACACAGTTGTGGGTTCATTTCTGGCTTCTCCATTCTGGCCCATTGATCTGTGTGTCTGTTTTGGTGCCAATACCCTACCATTTTGAGTTTTGTGTAATTTCACATTCATCATTAACTTACTTGGGAATTAGAAATTTAACACTTAATATTTTACTAAATAGAAGCTTCTGTTTTTGAGCTGAGTGCTGCTCAGAGAGCTGATTGCAAAATAAAGCATCTCCAAAGAGCAACACAATTAGTTGTAGATCTGCGTCACTTAGGAAATGTCCAAATCATTAAGGCAGGAGTGTCTGGATTGGTCTCTGTGCCCCAAGACAGCATGCTTATCCTCTTGTCCCTGCAAGTATCTTACACACCCGTAAACCGTAGTTTGCCAGCTCCACACAGACCCCCACCAGCTGTGCCTTGGCAGATCATGCATCCTGCAGACCTCAACGTGGGCCTGGCACACTTAGCTCACAGTTCCCAAGGGCACCAGGAAGCAGTAATCAGATTGCTCTTGCCACTGCCAGAGACGGGAGGGGCGAATAGTCCGTGGCAGCTTCATGGTGAGTGTGTGTTCTGCCCCGCGTTCTGAAAAGGAGTGTTCATTCCGCTGTGTTTGGGAAAGATTGGGAAATGGAAATGGGTCCCTGCTGGTCTAACCACATGTTACAGTGACCTCTCTGTTCACTGCTCCTCTCAGGCAGCTTGGGGTGCTGTAACACAGTGCCCTAGACCTGGTGGCTTAAACAATGAAAAACGTATTGGTCACAGTTCTGAAGACTGGGAAGTCCAAAACCAAGGTGCCAGCAGATTCTGCATCCGGTGAGAGCCCATTTCCTGGTTTGTAGATGGCCATCTTCTCGTGATGCCCTCACGTGGCCTTTGCTTGATTGATGTGTGCCAGCAGGGAGAGGGAGGGGGAGGGGGATGGGAGCGAGCTCCTATCTCCTTTTGGAAGGGCACTAATCCCATCGCGAGGGCTCTACGCTCATGACCTCATCTAAATCTGATTACCTCCCCAAAGGTCCATCTCCAGATACCGTCACACTGGGAATTAGGGCGTCAACAGATGACTTTGGGAGACACAAACCTTCAGTTCCAAGCAATGCTCATGTACCTCACATAGTCCTGGACAAGACCACGAGGAAGCTTGGAAACACGAAGTCTAGGGCTACTCAGCCAATTCCAGCTTTAAGAAAAAATTTTTTAACATTTATTTATTTTTGAGAGACAGAGCATGAGCAGGGGAGGGGCAGAGAGAGAGGGAGACACAGGATCTGAAGCAGGCTCCAGGCTCTGACCTGTCAGCACAGAGCCCAACGTGGGGCTCGACCTCACAAACCATGAGTTCATGATCTGAGCTGAAGTCAGAGGCTTAACTGACTAAGCCACCCAGGCTCCCCAATTCTAGCTTCTTTAAATGTGACTATTAGTAGTTATTTTCTATTAAAGTGAAAATATCCAGGGGCGCCTGGGCGGCTCAGTCGGTTAAGCATCAGGCTCTTAGTTTTAGCTCAGGTGATGATCTCACGGTTTGTGAGTGTGAACCCCGCATTAGCCTCTGCATTGACAGTGTGGAGCCTGCTTGGGATTCTCTCTCTCACCTCTCTCTGCTCACTCTCTGCCCCCCCCCCATAAAGAAGTACAGTAAGAAAAATTAAGTGAAAATATCCAAACAGGATGGCAGGACGAATAGGCCTGGAGCCAGGAATCCCGCCCTCCCGGAAAAGGGACCCTATGCATCATTAGGTAGGATGGCACTTTATCTGAAAAGAAAATTTTACAGAGGAACACTAGAGGGCGCTTTAGCCTAATTAAGAATCCTGCTTTAATTTACACAGAGAAGCACTCTTCCAGAATGCGGTTATACATTTCAATAGTGAATGATGTGTAACAACGTAGGTAAATCCATATCAGGCAGTTTTGGTATTCCCAAAACATAAACTCATTACAAATGTGATGGTGTGTTTCCTTTCTTCCCTGGATGTTGGAATCTGTGTATACAGTTTTTGTTATACTTCAGAATGTTCTCAGCGCCCTCCGCCCCCAGAATGTTCTGTAAAAGAAAATCATCAGCATGCCTTAAGGTTAAAGATAGGGTTGCATTTCCCCCTCACTGACTGAAATTTTGTTTTTTCTTGGGGTGGGCTAGGAAAGGAAGTGATATACAGATAATGAAAACAGCTTTTAGCATTGTCCTTCTTTATGGGTGAACCTAATGTGATTGTCTAAGATGCACGGGGCACCCGATGTTTTTATCGTGAGGGTGGATTATTACGGCAGAACCTCTGGTCTTCAGGGAGTAGTGAGAACAGAAAACATTTAACCTGACATCTGGTCTTCAGTCTGTGGGTCTGTCCCCACGTCTGTGACTTTGGGTAAATTTTATTACCTTCCTGGGTCTGTTTCTTAGTAAAGTGATAAGCTTGAACTAAATAACTCCTAAGTCTCTTTCTTTCTTTTTTAAGTTTTATTTAAATATTTAAAAATTTTTTTCTTTATTTTTTGAGAGAGAAGGTTGCAAGTGAGAGAGGGGCAGAGAGAGAGAGAGAGAGAGAGAGAGAGAGAGAGAGAGAGAGAGAATCCCAAACAGGCTCCGTGCTGTCAGCAGAGAACCCGGCATGGGGTTCAAGCTCATAAACGTCGAGAGCATGACCTGAGCCACAACCGAGAGTCAGGCCTTTACTGACCTTGCCCACCAGGTGCCCCTGGACATTTCACTCCGTCCCCTTTTCTCTCTGCCCCTTCCCAGCTCATTCTCTCTCTAATAAATAATAAAAAAATTTTAAAATTAAAATAAACACCTTGAATGGTGTCCTCATTACATGGAAAAATGAAGTGTTACCAACGTTCATCTCTGTTGGCAGGAAAATAATTTGATGGGTGTCTTATACAGACATGAAGTGATTCTTGGCATGTTTCTGAATTTGTACAGTTGTCAGTAATCTTTTGCATGTGTTGGGGTGTGTGTGTGTGTGTGTGTCCATGTGTTGGTATTGGTATATACATGTGTGTGCATGTGTAAGCATATGTATATATGTATGTGTGTGTGTCCGTGTGTGTCCATGTGTGTGCATGTGTGTCCATGTGTGTGCATGTGTTGGTGTCTCTGTGGGCTCATGCTTCACCTGGATGGTCGTTTACAATTAGTGACTCATGGATGATAACTCATTGTAGATCTTCGAAGTTTCTCTACATTTCACAGTTCTGTGGTGGGGAAATCAAATGAAGGCGATCCCAAAGGGAACTTGCCTCACTGGACAGTTTCTTGGTGGCTCATAATGTCTGAATGCCTTGGGAGGAACAGCAGAGTAGGGGAGGAAAGGACACAGAGGCTGAACCAGAGGGTGGGCTGAGGCAGGGCTGTGACGCTGTCCCTCCACAGACCTCGGGTGGGCAGGCGGGTCAGTGGCGGAGTCTGCGGGGAGGCCATGGGAAGCCGAAGGAGGTCAGTGTCCAGAAGCGTCAGCCTGTCCGTTCATCAGCCCTGTCTAGAGCACCTGGCGTGCCTGGTGCTGCGAACCGGGGGGTGAGTGTGGAAGTTTCTTCCCTCAAGCACTTTAAGGACTAGTGGGTAAAACAGGCGTATAAGTCAACCATGATGAAAATCCGAAATGCTGAAAGGATGCCATGGGAACCCCAGGAGTTCAGGCTATGAGCAGGAGAAGACCTCCCTGAAGAGGTCATGCAGAAGGTCTTCCAAGGAAAGACAGGGGCCCCAGGGGGACAGCAGTCTTTCCCGGCAGCCTGGGCCCCGTCCTCTGTGCAGGGTGCCCGAGGGGGGATACAGGGCTGAAGTGCCTGTAGGAGACAGAGCTCTTGGTTCTTCTAACAGTTCATAGTCTGATGAACATGCTGGCTTCGGTTCAAGATATATTTTCTTTCTGTTCAGTTCAAGATATATTTTCTTTCTGTTGTTTTTAAAAATATACTTAAACATTTTTTTAGTTGGCTCTATATCCAACATGGGGCTTGAACTCACAACCCTGAGATCAAGAGTCGCATGCTCTACTGACTGAGCCAGCCAGGTGCCCCTCAAGAGATGCTTTCGAAGCCCGTTTCTTCTGTTCCTTAGAAAATCTTCATTAATTGAAGGAGTGCAGCCATTTCCTTGGCATTTATCCCCAAATGAACCATGTTGCTCTTCATTAAAACCATGTCAGAAATAATACACCAGGGGAAGAGAGAAATCTTCATCATTTTTTTTTTGAAGTTTATTTATTTTGAGAGAGAAAGAGAGAGCACGCACATGTGAGCTGGGGAGAGAGAGAATCCCAAGCAGGCTCTGCACTGTCAGCACAGAGCCTGGTGAGGGGCTTGAACCCATGAACCATGAGATCATGACCTGAGCCAAAATCGGGAGTGGGAGGCTTAGCTGACTGAGCCCCCCAGGTGCCCCTCCACTGTCACTTATAAGATCATTTTTGTTCAGACTGTATGCAGAAAAGGGAATTTTGAAGCTCACAGAACTGGGACATGTAAAGGGGTGAAGACGGAAACAGCTGGCCAGAATTTCAAGTGTTGCCACAGAACACCTCCCCGTGGACCCATCTCTACTCACCTCTGCTTACAGTTTTGGATCCTACAGATTAAAAAAATTTTTTTAATTAGAAAATTTTCTTAATTTTATTTTAGAGCATAAGCAGGGGATGGGAGCAGAGAGAGAGAGAGAGAGAGAATCTCAAGCAGGCCCCACGCCCAGCATGGAGACCGACAAGGGACTGCATCCCGAACCGTCAAATCATGACCTGAGATGAACTCAAGAGTTGGATGCTTAACCAACTGAGCTACTCAGGAACACACCCCCCCGCCCCCCCGTTATTTAAAAAAAAGGGTCATGGGGCACCTGGGTGGCTCAGTCGGTTGGGCCTCTGACTTTGGCTCAGGTCATGATCTCACATTCGTGGGTTCGAGCCCTTTTGCACTTGGCTTCTTTCATTTCGCATAATGTGTTCAAGGTTCATCGTTGTTGAAGGCTGTGTCAGAACTGCATTTCCTTGTTAAAAGTAGAAGAGTGGCGAGGAGGTGGCATGAGGGCGTCTGAGCTTGCCCTCCTTGGGTGGCCGTGGGAGAGAGCAGAGCAAAGGTGAACTTGCCCTTCACGAAGTTCCAAGCCCTTGTCCGGTGCTTCCTCGCCATTTCCTAAGGCCAGCAAGCAGCGTGATTGATCCGGCACCAGGGACACAAACAATCCGCACTCTGACCTATCCCCCAAACTCTTCTCCTGACTCTCGAGAAGCCGGAGACTAGCGGATTGACTTGATTTGACCGAGAGACAGAGCCGGCAGTCAAGGTGGGGAAGACCAACGTGGAGTAGCATCGCCCCCGCTGAGGTCGGCAGATGGGAATCGGGGGGAGAAGAGTAAGACGAGTTATGGAGCATGTGGGCGGCAGCTTTGTTCACACACCGTGGACACCCTGGGCCCCTGGAGGGAAGGAAGCTAGAGAAGAGGAACCTGGACTTGGAAGGAGCGAACTCCCTCTTGCTAGCCCTAACCAGGACCAGATGGAACACGGCCCTCGCCCCTCGGTAGCTGTCACGCAAAGCAGCAGAGGTCCCTGGCCCACCCGGAGTCCTGAAAGAGCCTGGGGACAGATAGCTGGATGTTTCAGCCTCCCCTCCCCCTCCACAGACTCTCTGGGTGACGGAGACACAGGAGAAATTTCCAAGGCTGACTCTGGGTCACGGGCAGCAGAACAGAAGGGCTTTGACGTTCTGCTCAGCTGTACTCACACGCTCACTGCCGGCTCGAAATTTCTACAGCTGTGACTTTGAAAAGGCTCCCCGTGAGGTTATGTACTTGGACACTCTTGTGGGAGTGGGGGACGTCCTCTCCCCTCGCTGTGGTTCTTTCTTAGCTCTTTAGCCCTGGATTGGTAGGTGAAAAGGTAGCCAGCATTGACTGAGGGATGTGGGGAGACAGGAAGGAGGTTTCTAGGTCTGTGTCACTGACCTAATTCTGCATTATGTTTTCATTGAATGAGTTGATTATTTTTATATCATTTCCTGGTAAGTGAGTTGCCTTCGGTGCTTTCAGTTTTTCCACGTCCCAACTTCCAGTTCCTTACCACATTTTATGTGCACTTGAAAATCCCCTTCGTAAGCTCTTTCTCCTCCTTTTTTAACCCTGCACAAGCAGTAGTCCCTGTAAATTTTTGAACAGCAGCATTGCTGCTGGTCTTACCTGTAATTTGTATGAGGCACGAGTTACTATTTATTGTCAAGGCTGTAAAAGAGCTGTGTTCATGGGGTAGTGATTTAGTATTTAATGTGTCAATGGAATCTTCCTTGGGTGATTAAATATGCGTCACTAGAGGCTTCCTTTCACTGACTGAAAAGCGGTTTCTTGTTAACCTAGTCATTCCCTTAAGTTCTAGTCACCATGTACTGTGATTGTTGGCATTGCTTTTTGTGTTTTGATTTAAAAATTTTTTTAAATGTTTATTTATTTTTGAGGGAGAGAGCGAGCGAGCACAAGCAAGGGAGGAGCAGAGAGAGAGGGGGAGACACAGAATCTGAAGCAGGTTCCAGGCTCTGAGCTGTCAGCACAGAGCCCAATGCGGGGCTTGAACTCACAAACCATGAGATCGTGACCTGAGCTGAAGTGGGACAGTCAACTGACTGAGCCACCCAGGCATCCCTTGTATTTCAATTTTGATTAGAATATTAAAACAAATCACTTTAAAAAATATGTGTTCTCTTCATATTTTGAAACAGTGATTTGTTTTTAAGTTTATTTATTTAGAGAGAGAGATAGAGCAAGTTGGGGAAAGGCAGAGAGAAGGAGAAAGAAAATCCAAAGCAGGCTCCACACTGTCAGCACAGACCCTGACTCTGGGCTCGAAACCATGAACCATGAGATCATGACCTGAGCAGAAATCAAGAGCTGGGCTCTTAGCTGGCTGGGCCACCCGGGTACCCCAAACAGTGACTCTTGTGTTACCTTGATGTTAGCTGGAATCTTGGAGAGACATTCTAAGTTTGAATTCAAACTCAAGGGCATCAGAACGTTCTTGTTTCTTTAAAAAACTTTTTAAATGGGTATTTATTTTTGAGAGACAGAGAGATAGAAAGGGGAAGCATAGAGAGAGAGAGAGAGAGGGAGACACAGAATCTGAAGCAGGCTCCAGGCTCTGAGCTGTCAGCACAGAGCCGGACGTGGGGCTTGAACTCACGAACCATGAGATCATGACCTGAGCTGAGCGGCTTAACTGACTGAGCCACCCAGGTGCCCCAGGACGGTCTTGTTTCTAAAACTTGCTCAGGAATGCCCAGTTTCTGCTGGCATGACATGAGAAAAAGACTCTCATCTTATGTATGTGATTTCTCTACCCTCCGCCTTGCCCCTTAGTAAACTTTGTGATCCTTTTCAGTCCTAAAAACTAAGTGGAGATAGTAACTGGATTAAGCATGGCTTTTAGAAAGGTTGAATAAGGAGGACATCATTGCTTAACAGTTATTTGAAAAGGTCAGGACGTTTCGAAAGGAATGACTCTTAAGTCAGCCTTCAGAATCCCTTCCTGTTACATGTCCCGTGAATGTGATTGGTTTCTGTGTGTGAAACATGTGTTAAATATAAATAAATTCACTTAGTAATGCTCTTAGGAATAATTTTCCTTCTCCCCTAAAAAGGATAAACGTATTTTGCAATGAGTGACAACATTTACATTTGGTAAGAAATATAATTGTAAAACTAATGACAGGGTTGCACATTAAATGTGCAATATAGTATTTATGTTTTCTTTTCCTGTTGGCAAAGAGAAAAACGACGTGAGTTGAAAAAGTAGAGAAAAGCTTTCTCTGTCCTTCATTCTGTTTCCCTCTGCTGGAGCTCCATTAACTGGTTTCCAGGAGCTTTGACTAATCCAATGTAAAATCAGATTAAATTCTTATGCATCCAAACCCATCATTTAGAGTGTTCTGAACTTTAAAAAGAATGCTTAGCCAGTTTTTTTCCCTCTCAACCACAATTTGAGATAATTTCCTTAAAAAGCAAGGAAATTGTACCACCTTTCCAGATCCCAGACTTAGTTGTTTCGGGGCTGTTTCTGATGGTGGGAGAAATGAAGCAGACCACCATGTATGACTTCCTTTTATCCATGGTGGAGAGCAGCAGGGCTGGGACCTGAGGGCTGAGTCTTAGTCAACGCAGAGGAAGAGTTGGGAAGGATGGGATCCGCCATCTTTGATCTGAGCATTTCCTTGGATCTTGGTTTTTATATGGTCTCTTCCTCCTACCCCATTTCCTCCCCCATTTTTTCTTTATACAAACTTTTTTTGTTTTGTTTTTAATTTGGTAATGCTTGGATGCACTCTTAACTTTGGAAAGACATTCTCTTTTGGTTCGGTCCATTGGGTCCATTTAGTTCTCTGTTTTCATACTGTATTCATCAGGAAAACCTGAAGTCGAGTGAAGCGCAGAAAAGGATTAAAATATCCCAAGTTCCTTTTTGAGTCATCTCAGCTGTAGTTTCTCTTCCTTTTGCTGCTTAGAAAACTGGGGTGGGGAGGGCTCTGGAAGTGGGAATCCCCAAGCCACGAAATCTTTACTGCAACTCCAAGTCCTGCAAACCAAACAACTTCCCCATTGAATTCCGGCATTTGCCTTATGGAAGGAGGGGCTCTGGCTTGAGCAATCGTGAGAAGGAATCAGCTCCAGTCCCACAGCGTAGCCAAGGCAACATAACCATGTCATGTTATTGGGCAAAGAAGCCAGGGATGGGTTTAGATGTGCAGATGATTTATAGAGAGGAACTTTAGAGTGATGATTAAGACCCGAACCACTGGTGTCAGATAAATCTCATCCCAAGTCTGGCCCAGCCATCCACTAGCCAGGTAACCTTGATCTTGCTAAGGGTTTTTCATCTGTATAGATAATAAACAGGGTTTAGGGGCTCTTGTAGGACTAACATACCCATTGTGATCTATAGCAGAAGTTCAGTCTTCACTAGATAGATCATTTATTCATGAATGGACATATTCATGTGTGTACAGAGAGAGAAATCAACACAACAGTCTTCTTTGTCACTGTCTAGTTGAAATGAGATGGATATTGGCTTCAGTATGGAAGGTTCTCAGAGATAAGGTAATTTGACATGCCATTCACTGGTACGGAGACACCAAAGGCCATTTTCCTGCCTCCTTGAGGCTTTGCAGTGGCCCACCTGTTTTTTATGATAGGGGCAGACATACAGGTCAGTCTTCTGGAGTTAGGAAAAGATAGCCAGTGTGACAGTAGGGAATAGAGTCCAATACAAGCTTGGGAACTATGCTCAGATGTTATGGTTCTCTTGGTGACACTGTCTGAATGGATTGAATGCGTCGTCTATATAATGAGAAAACAATAATAAAACCAACTAAAAGTTGGTCTGCTTTTTAATATCACCGTACAATGATGATTCTAAACGTCAGCGATAAAATATACTTCCCTGAAAAAACTCTTTTATCGGCCTAAGTTTTTTTTTTTTTAATGTTTTTTATTTATTTTTGAGAGACAGAGAGACAGAGCATGAGGGGGAAGGGGCTGGAGAGAGGGAGACACAGAATTCAAAGCAGGACGCGGAGCTCAAACTCAGGAACCGTGAGATCATGACCTGAGCTGAAGTCAGGCGCTCAACCAGCTGAGCCACCCAGGTGCCCCTGTAGGTCTAAGTTCTAAATAATGACTGTGGTTATCATTGCATTTGAATAATATTTTTATAAACTGCAAATTAGCATGTTTGCATTATTTTTTAATAAATACTGTTTCTATGTAGAAGTCAATTTGGAGAACTACTTAAACACTGTGAGCTACCCACATTTACTTTTTAAAAAAAAGTTTTTAAAAAATGTTTGTTTTGGCAGAGAGAGAGAGGGAGCAGGTGAGGGGCAAAGAGAGAGGAAGGGAGAGAATCTCAAGTGGGCTCTGTGCTGATAGCATTGATCCCGATGTGGGCCTTGAACCCACTAACTGTGAGCTCATGACCTGAGCTAACGTGGGACTCACAAATGACTGAGCTACCCAGGTGTTCCCCCCGCTTTTAAAAAAAATAATAAACCTTTCTATGGCTCACAGTTTCTGGGGGTCAGCATGTGGGAGCAGCGGGTTCATGGTTCTGGCTCAGCCTCTCCCATGAGGGCTGCCGTGAGGACTCTGGCTGTGGCTTTGGTCTGTAGGAGCCTTGCCTGGGGCCAGCTGGTTCCCATCTCCACCTTGAGCCGCCCACCGAGCTGGTGGGAGGCCTATATTCCTCACCGGTTAGGCCTCTCTTTCCCCACAGGGCTGTTCATCGTGGCATCCGGCATCCCCTGCCTGCGTGAGCTGCACACTCATCCCAAGAGTAGGGCTAAGAATTGTTTGCATTTGCTTCAGGTACAGTGGGAGTCTCTGAGCCCCGCGGGGCTGCACATTTCTGGGTTTCAGCCATAGATCTGAAGTAAATGGTGAAAGCACAGTGATGGTACCTATGAAGAAATCTACTTCAATTCTGCCCTTGTGACCTTCGGAGATTTTATTCGCACTGAAAACTTGAAGCAATGAAATGGTACAAGTGGCAAGGAGTCTGGTTTTTATTTATCAGTGTAAATTTTAGTTTACCTGTGACAGTTTATTGAATTTGAATAACATCTTTGAAATTAAATTTTTTTTTCTTTTAAAACTCCCATTTGTTTTAAAACTAAAGAGAAAGAAAATGTGATGTTGTATCAAGTATGACGATTGAGAAGTTAACCTAAATTGTAACTTTTTTGGATGCTTCATTTTTTTTAAGTCTATTTATTTGGAGAGAGAGAGAGAAAGAGCACAAGTAGGGGACGCACAGAGAGAAGGAGAGAGAATCCCAAGCAGGCTCTATGCTGTCTGTGCATAATCTCACAAATAATCTCACAAATCGTGAGATTATGACCTGAGCTGAGATCAAGAGTTGGATGCTTAATGACTGTGCCGCCCAGGGGCCCTGAACACTTCAATTGAAATTAGCTTGTTTGGTTGCTGTAATATTATGCATCGATAAATTAATATTCACAATTTTTCATATATCAAAATAAGCATGAATAAAATATAAACTTTTCCCTCTTTATCCCAAACTATATTAAATACATTAAAATAATTAAAGGGCATTGGTCCATTACTTTTCCCCCTTATTTGAAGGGTAATCTTCCTTCTCCTTTTTATTCTTTAAAAAAAATTTTTTTTAATGTTTTGTTTATTTTTGAGAGAGATGGGAGGATAAGAGAGAGTGGGAGACACAGAATCTGAAGACAGGCTCCAGGCTTTGAGCTGTCAGCACAGAGCCCGATGCGGGGCTCGAACCCATGAACTACAAGATCATGACCTGAACTGAAGTTAGATGCTTAACTGACTGAGCCACCCAGGCGCCCCTCTCCTTTTTATTGTTTATTTTTGGGGGGCCTATTTGCATACACTGAGTTAAGTAAAATAAAAGTGTTCCTGCCCGTGCTTCTGGCCATCACTATTATTTGCTTCCCTTGCAATTGTAACTGAAAATAGGTTTGTCACATAGAGAAAGGTAGTGTTGGATGATTTTCTCCAGGTCAGATCTGCGAGGTGTGTCGATGCTTCTGGGATACTTTTCCACCTAAACTTTACCATCTCTAACAAGAATTTTCTTCATACTTAGTTAAATAAGCATGCCCTGCCTCTATATAACGATGCTTTCCTGAAAAGCCTGTATGAAGTCAGAATCTCTGGGAAACTGAGATGTTAAACATCTGTTCTTTCAAACATACACATTATCCATTTTTTCCCCCAGCGTGCTTCTCTACGCCATTTACATTAAAAAAATTTTTTTTTACTCTTAAGACAAAGCAGGAAGCAGCTCAGACGGGTTATTCTGTGTTCTGAGCAAAAACATTAGATGCTCTTCTCACCTACCCTACTTCTTGCTTGGATGAAGAGAGGCAGTTCCTCTCAGCCCTGAAACAACTTTGTGGCAGCCTCTTGGGTCCTCCCTGGACATAGAGTCTGCTCCCTCCAGTCCTGAAGTCATAGGTCATCCATCATCTTACCCAGCGCAAACCCAAACAATGAAAAGTTCCCTCCCAAAGACAGTCCGTGAACTTTTCAGGCCAAAGAGGAAGACATCTCATTTCCCTGACGGAGTCTGGTGACATGGTAGACGGAGTTGTATGTGGGCACAGACACAGAGTATGTGCTTGTCTATATTGCTGGGATGAATGAGCTCCTCAGACTAACGTTAAAACTCAACCAGGAACTTCTGAATGTTCCTTAACTAATCCTTAAGGATCAGCAGCAACTTCTGTGGGTCTCTTCACATCCATAGGTTTGGATATATCCACTTGTGAGTCTCCCCAAATGTGTTTACAGACGAGTCCTGTAGTAGAATGGCTTGGGCCAAACCTGTCCGTAATTCATTCTGTTAATTCAAATACGGAAAAGATACATCTGATGGGGTGGCTTGCCACCTGGAAATCATGGTCATGCTGTCGGAGGCCAGCCAGCTCCCCAAAACTCTAATTTTCCCTGCTTTCTTTGGCGGAACCTCCGTGTCCTGTGGTGTCTTCCTACAGAGCCTGCTTTTCTGGTGGGTGACAGCAAGTGTTAGTCACATATGCTCATCGGAGCGAATGCATTAGCCAGAGAGTGGGTCATTGTCTCAGATAAAAACAAAGACATTTTCTGGAGATGTTTGAGGAGCATGAACAAAGTTGGAAGTTTCAGGCTGGTGGGGGAGAAAAGTCACATGATAGTTCTGGAGAAGGAATTCTGGCTTCAGCATTAGAAAGAACAGGGTATAAATCTTGACTCCTTCATCTGTTAGGTAGGTGATTTGGGGCAAATGGCTGACCTCTTCGAGACTGTTTTCACATCTCAAAAGTGGGGAGGATAATTCCAGTTGGCAGGGTTAGTGTTTGGATTGGTGGGATGATAAATGGTAGAATGCGTAGCACATACTAGGCTCCATTCATTGGCAGGTGTCATTGTGATAGTCGGGGCCAGTTCGGGCTTCTCTGTGGGTGAGTTTCTTCCCAGAGAACTGGTACAAAGTACTGGTTTTCCTCGGAGTCAGTAGGAAAACTGTTATTTGAAAATGATATATGAACCCTTGGGAATTGTGACTCTGGATGTTAGTTTCTTTTTTCCATAATATTTTATTGTCAAATTGTTTTCCATACAACACCCAGTGCTCTTCCCCATAAGTGCCCTCCACCATCTGGATGTTAGTTTTATTATTTGCTTCCTGTAGGTTTTATGTATTCTTTTAAAAAAAAATTTATGTTTTTTAAGTTAAAAAATTGTTTTAATGTTTTATTTATTTTTGATACAGAGAGAGACAGAGCATGAGAGGGGGAGGGGCAGAAAGAGAAGGAGACACAGAACAGAGACAGGCTCGAACCCATGAACATGAGATCTGACCTAAGCCACAGTTGGAGGCTTAACCGACTGAGCCACCCAGGTGCCCCTATTTTTTTTTAATTTTTGAGAGAGACAGAGCATGAGTTGGGGAGGGGCAGAGAGAGAGAGAGAGAGAGAGAGAGAGAAAGAGGGAGAGAGAATCCGAAGCAGGCTCCAGGCTCTGAGCTGTCAGCACAGAGTCCGAAGTGGGGCTCAAACTCACAGACCGTAAGATCATGACCTGAGCCGAAGTCAGACGCCCAACCAACTGAGCCACCCAGGCGCCCCATGGGTCGTTTTATTATTCTTAAATCATCTCCCTTTGAATTTATTGGCATCTCTTCCAGTGTATGTGATGCTGATGACTGACTGATTTGGAGGTTAAAGGCATAGAGTAGTCAGTTTGGAGGTAGGCACATCTCTCCAAAAGAGGGTCCAAGTTTGCCATTTCAAGATGGGGGTGGTTTTATGTATGGTCACAATAGAGGGAAGAAAATGTTGTTGCAGATGAGTCTCTTACATTTACATGTGCAGGGTTTGGTGGTGACCCCAAGGGAGATGTACAATCATCACTTGAACATATGTTAGAATATAAGCCTCTGGATTTTCACCTTGTGAGGGAGAAGAAGACCATTATTTTCCCTTATAATGAAAAACCCTGACTGAAAAAGTAAGCATCTTTAGAGGTCTCTGATGAAAAACCCTAAGAAGGTGATCCAGGTAATTTATTTAACCCTTTAATCCAGTGCATTTAATTCCTTTGGACTAAAGAGGAAAATTATTTTTTCATCAGGAAAGTGCCTTACAGGGCGCCTAGGTGGTTCCGTCGGTTAGGTGTTCGACTTCAGCTCAGGTCATGATCTCACAGTTCGTGAGTTCGAGCCCCGTGTCGGGCTCTGTGCTGACAGCTCGGAGCCTGGAGCCTGCTTCAGATTCTGTCTCCCCCGCCCCTCTCTCTCTTTCCCCCTCCCCCACTCGTACTCTATCTTTCTCAAAAATAAATAAAAAACATTAAAAAAATTTTTAAAAGGAAGTAGTTTCCACATTACATGAAACAGACTCTGGTGTCCATTTTTAAGGAATGAATATGGGAGCCAACAAAAGCATTGAACTTCCTTGTATCAGTTTCTTTCTCTGTAAAGTAAGGGAGGCGTGCAGGCCCACAGACTTCTGTTTTACATGCCCTGCTTTATAAGGCAAAACATAAAGGACTGAAAGATTGTTGGACATCTGTCAATTGCTTCGTACCCTTTAAGGAAGGTTGACTGACTTCTAGAAGATTGTATACTTACTATTTTTTAAATTTCCTTAAGTAATCTCTGAAACCAATGTGGGGCTAGAACTCATGACACTGAGATTACGAGCCCTGTGACCCACCAATTGAACCAGCCAGGCATCTACCCCAAGACTGTATACTTCTAACATTCCGAGGAAAGACATCATTTAAGCTTTTATAACTGGGTAAAAAAGGCAGCAAGAAAATTTAGATTTTTTTAAAAAAGTTAATTTGTTTATTTTCAGAGAGAGAGAAAAAGAGAGAGAGCATGTGTGCATGAGCGAGGGAGGGATAGAGAGAGAGAGAGGGAGAGAGAGAACCCCAAGCAGGCTTCACACTCTCAGATCAGAGCTGGTGCAGGGCTTGATCTCATGAACCCTGAGATCATGAGCTGAGCTGAAATCAGGAGTCTGGAGCTCAGCTGACTGGGCCACCCACATGCCCGGAGAATTTAGATTTTGCATTCATTTATATTTTATCAACAAGCAAGTGTTGCTTCTTCACTGAAGTTCAGTAAATACTTGTTTCTCGTGGGTTTTTGTCTGAGTGGCTGTTGAGGTTGTGGTGCCTTGCTCTTCTCAAAGCTCTGTTATGTGCTATGTTAAAAAAAAAAAAAAGAATGTGCTATCTTAAAAGCTTATTCCCCCCCCCCACTGGAATTTAAACATTTTTTAAAATATTTATTTATTTTTGAGAGAGAGAGGGTGTGAGTGGAGAAGGGGCAGAGAGAGAGGGAGACACAGAATCCGAATCAGGCCTCAGGCTCTGAGCTGTCAGCACAGAGCCCGACATGGGGCTCGAACCCAAGAACCATGAGATCATGACCTGAGCAGAAGTCAGACACTTCACCGACTGGGCCAGGAACTTCTCTCGCTGGAAATTCTTAATCTGTGCCCTAAGGCAGCCACGGTGCACTGTTTTCTTTAGGTTTTGTTATTTTTCTCTGGAAACCTTAAAAATGCAAAGCCTGGGGACTTGGCATTAATTGTTCAAGTGACGTTTTAAGTTTATACTTTCTATCAAACTTGACTTTCTGTTCTATTCTTTAAATTTCACTTAATTTTTTCTGTTTTGGTGGTAAGATGGAGAGGAATGTTTCTTTATGTTACTACATTTACTGACCACATATATTACATTTTAATCGTTTACCAAAGGCTTAGCTCATACGTAAACTTATCCTCACTGAAACCAATGTAAGTCTCACAGCATGTTTATAAGTTAAGCGCTGTTACAATTATCAACTTTTTATTGGTTAAGAAACTTGGGTGTGGGACAGTTAAGTAACTTGCTGGGCATGTTGGCGCAGAGACCCAGAGTCTGAATTCAGCTTCTGGATTTCCCCTCTACCAGCTCCCTTCAAATCAGCAAGTTTGCTGGGACACACCCCTTTTGGCAGTTTAAAAGAGTTTTGGAAGAGAAACCCCAAAGAATGAATTTGTAGACTTTGTGACACTTTGGACTCTCTTTTTAAAAATTCTATGTAGGTCAGTCTTCACTTATTGTTAAACTTAACCCTATAAAGTAAATACAGTACATACTTAAATTAAGAATTTCAAAATGTTAGAGGTGCCTGGGTAGTTCCGTAAGTTAAGCGTCCGACTCTTGATTTGGGCTCAGGTCACGTTCTCATAGTTCGTGGGATTGAGCCCCACATCGGGCTCTGCGCTGACAGTGTGGAGCCTGCTTGGGATTCTCTCTCTTCTGCTCTCTCTGCCCTTCTCCTGCTTGTGCTTGGTCTCTCTCTCAAAGTAAATAAACTGAAAAAAAAAAAAGAATTTCAAAATGTTCAACATAGGAAGAGTCCATAGGCCATGGTTAATTTTTTCATTTAACGATTAAATGAAAGCCTACTCTTCTCAGAGCAGAGGAAATAGCAGTGAACCGAGGAGACAAAAATCCTGGCCCTCAGGGAGCTGACATTCTACGGGTCTGTGTTGGGAGACAGATAATAAAATAAATATGTAAAAACAGAACACATCATCAGATAGGGATTTGTGCTATGGGGAAAAAATAAAGAGATTTTTAAAGCGTTTGATTGAGACGATATTTGAGCGTAGACCTGAAGGACGCAGGTGAGGGAGGGGCCTCTGAATAAGCAGGAGAGGAAGGTCCTGGCAGGGAAGATGGCAAGTGCAAAGGCCCGGAGTTGGAAACCCTCCTGTCACCGTCAGTGAAACCTTTATAAGTGGGAAACAAGAGGCCTCAAGAACCAATGCAATGATTACATTAGAAACTTCAGGATGTATTAAGTAGGCTCCTGGATGGGCCTTTGTGTGATTATAAGACTTCATAATGCCTTATGTGCTAAATCGTGGAAAGGGTACTCCCCTAACTCTTAGCATAAGGGATAGTATTATTCCTGATTTCTGTCAAACTCTCGTACCAATTTTAGTTTTCAGAAACCCTCTTTTTAGTATATTGTTTTTCTGAATAAGGAATATATTCTTAAAGTATAAAGTTCAAGGAACACACAAAGGTGTATAAGTTAAAAATTATCCCTGGGGCTCCTGAGTGGCTCCGTCAGTTAAGTGTCTGACTTTGGCTCGGGTCATGATCTCATTGTTCGTGAGTTCGAGCCCCGTGTTAGGCACTCTGCTGTCAGCACAGAGCCTGCTTTGGATCCTCTGTCCCCACCTCTCTCTGCCCCTCCCCCACTCACACTTTCTCTCTCAAAAATAAACCAACATCTAAAAAAATTATCCTTTTAGTACTCCAGACACCCAGCTCTTCTCCTAAGGGGTGAGAATGACTATTGCCACTCTATCTTCTGTGCCGAGAGACCATCTAGACCCGTAGATGCACGTGTGGCACGTGGTCAAGGACACTAGCTTTGGAGCGGACTACCTGCATTTTTGTCCTGGTTTTGGTGGTTGCCACCTGTGTGACCTGGACCAACTGGCTCAATGGCTAAATGTCCTCATCTGTAGAAGGGAATCAATAATCATAGGGCTGTTGGGAGGATGAGATGAGGTTATAGATTTATATCACATAAATATAGGAAATATATATACCTATTATTTAGCGTAGTTCTGGCAAATAATAAACAATAAACGTTAGCCATTATCAACTGTATTTAGTTTCCATAGGAAGTTTTTAAGGTAATCATGTCATACGGATGAGAGAAACGAGTCTGGGAAAGGCCAGAACATTTCCTAGGAGACTGTACCTTACGACTCCGTGGGAATCCAACACCACACTCCGCAGCAGAGTTTCCTAGATGAGTGTCACTAAGTCAGATGGCTCTTTACGTGCCTTCCTTTCAACCAAGTACGGGGTAAGTGCCAGATGAATGTGAATGTAGAAGGACGTGTAAGTGTTTGCTTGAGAGCCTAATCAGAGCCATAGCTTCATTTCTGGTTTCAGGCAAGGATGGTTCACAGATGCACGTAATTTTTGTTTTTACCTTAGGCAACTTCTGTTCTTCTCACTAGTTGTTTACGGGGACTTTGTTATGTTCCATGCGGAACATGAGGCACAGTGGGCAAAAAAACTAGACACAGTCCCCCGGCCCCACGCTTGGTATGGCCACGTGAGACGTAGACAAAGAGGTCTGTAAAATACAGAGTGCAGTTTGCTCTCATAGGCATTTGTCCAGTTTGCCATTTCCTTAAGCGGATGGGTGTTTTTGAAACATTTTTTGGAGGGGGAGGGGAATTCACTTCGTTTGTTGATCGTGGATGTGCACAAATGATTCGTAGAAACAACAGGCTTGGTTTTCACTGTCTGAGAACGTACTACACATTTGATGGTGGCTAGCTCTGAAGGTTTGGTGGTTGCAAGCAGGTGGTGCACAGTTTGCCAATAAAGAAGGACAGCACATGAAGGAGACTGACCTTACAATGTACAAAAGGAAAATGATAGGCATGGATATTATTTTATTATTATTTTTAAATCTTTATTTTTGACAGAGAGTGCAAGTGAGGGAGGGACAGAGAGAGAGAGAGGGAGATACAGAATCCAAAGCAGGCTCCAGGCTCTGAGTTGTCAGCACAGAGCCCTATGCGTGGCTCGAACTCACTAACAGCAAGTTCATGACCTGAGCCAAAGTCATGAACTAGCTGAGCCTATTGAGCTTAACCAGTTAACTGAGCCACCCAGGTGCCCTGATAGGTATGCGTTTTAAGGGGAACACATTAAAGATAGGAAATGTGAGTGCAGTCTGCTTGAAACAGTGTTAAATTATAGATGTCCTCAGCTATTATTTCTTGGATCCAGGAAGTTAAAAAACAAGAAAACTTGAACCATTAATTCTCGTTTGCTTGACATATACTGTCCGCTCAGCTTTAGATGCTCAGGGAAAATAAAGCACATAGTGAAAGCTTCCAAAAGTAATAAACTCCTCAATCAGTCAATCAGGACTTTTTTTTCCCCTTTTTTCTTTTCCTATTGGTAATGCTTGCTTTGCAAACTTGCTGATAAATCATGATAGGAGCTCAGTGAAGAAGTAACGAAGAATCGCATAGCTTAAATATTTATTCTGATGATTTATTGCCTCCAGTGAAAATCATTGGGCTGCTTCCTTTTGTTCTTTGGACCTTCTGGTAGACTGTATTACACTTTGTCTCCTTACCTACTCTCTTCACTCCTGGGATTCTGTGACTCTCTTGTACTTAACCCACTTGTTCTTGACCTTGAGCGGGAACACCTCTCTCCTGGAAACCCTAGCATTCTCATCCTCGCTTCAGTTAAGTGTGGGGTCGTTGACCTGCAGAATTTTGCCTGCCTTTTTCTGTTCCAGTTCACGTCTTTGAGCTCAGGACTGTGCATAGCCCACATAAAAAGACTGAGTAGCTCATGTTCTAGAATCAGAGCTGTGTATCTGCAACGCTCATGCTACTGGGTGTGTTCTTTCCCAGACCTCCTGTCTGTCTCCTTTTTACCATCTCTAGAATTTGTTCGTGTGTCTGAGTCCTGGGTCTTTTAGACCTTTTCTGTTCAACTGTTGAGCAGAGAGTTCCAAGACCTCCGTGTGTGCCCTGGGACCTGGCGGATAGATGGGCCGTCTAGAACCCTGGGGGCCAGGCTGATTTCCTTGTGGCTCTTCTTAGATGTGCTGCTTGGGACTGGCGTCACGTGATGTCCTTGAGCAGAGGTAGGGAAGGTGGTGCTTAGCAGCCCCTCACCGCTATTTTCTCTAAAGACACCTGCAGCTTGTACCCCTTGCCAAACCCTTAAAGCTGTCAGGGTTAAGGGCACCGGGTCTGCACCCTTTCTCCCTCTGGACCGCTCACTACTCAGGGAGACGGCTCGGGCAGGACAGAAGAAATTGCCCTTGTGTTTACCCTCAGTAGTTGGAGGCATTGGCTTCTCTTTAAAGACAGTGTCATGTCCTGTCATTTCTCAGAGTGGATGGACCTCACCGTTTGTCCTGACTTGTTAAGATCTGTCTGCCCTGAGAAGCGGAAGGTCTGAGTGAAACTCCTGTCCCTTGCCAGGACCTCAGGCAGCCCTGTCCTTTCTCTGAGCCAAAGCTCCCCACACCCCTGATTCCATCACGAACCCTTCCACAGCCAGTCCTGGTCACCCTCCACTCAGCTTCCTCCAGCCCAACACCCTCCAACCCATGGCTGGCTCATTCTTCAGTGCCCAGGCTGCCAAATCCACTTGCAAGGGTTCTTTGACTGCTTTATTTGTGTTTGTGTTTGGTTTTTTTTTTTTTTGGTTTTTGGTTTTTGCTTTTATGCATAATGCTCTACAAGTGTTAACTCTTTCCGTGGTTGACTAAGGTAGTATATCTAGTGCGTCCATGACAATAGGGATTATATCTGACTCTTGGACTAGATGCAATAATATACATAAAGCTCATAGTCTAACACTTGGAACACAAGGTGGGGATTCAATAAACATTAGCTCCTTTGATTTGATCCTTTCTGTGCTCTTTTTCTGGCAACAAGGGATGTGCGTGTTTGGTGAGCGCCATTCCAGCTTTGTGGGTGGGAGAGTGGACCTTGGTCCCCAGCTATTTGGGTCCAAACTCATCCTCTAGGTGACTTTGGGAGTTACGTAGTTTGCTTAACCTCTGTGCCTCCATTTCCTTACTCTTAAATCAGCACTAACAAGCGTTCCTTCATAACGTCATGAAGATTAAATCAGTTATTATCTTAGGTGCTGTGAAGACCATGTGCCTGGTACATAGTTCTAAGGACGTGGGAGAAACATCCTGTTATATTAGTAATAGAAGTGGGGCTAAAGAGGTCACTGTGGTTTAAAGCAGTGGACTTTCATTGCTATGAAGCATTAAGTAAGATGAATTCCTTTCTGTCTTTGGGAAAACCCAGGTCAATAGATGCATGGGATGGGGGCTCCAAAACTGTACTCAAAAGGTCCATTGGAGCAACCTTCTTGGGACTGGGATTTTCTGATTCAACTAAGATAGATTCATTTCTCAAACCCCACTACAAAAATCACCCAGAGGGTACTTGTTAGACATGCGGACTTGAGGGCCTTGCCCCACACAGACCTACTGAATCAGAAGCTTCAGGGAGGGACTTTGAATCTGATATCTAACAACCCAGACATACACTGTCACCTAGAAATACTAAATACTCAACCACCTGGAAAGTTTGAGGAAACATTGATGGCTGTGTCTCATACACTTGACTTTCTGATTTGTTTGTTTTGGGGTCTTGGTGTACAGACTTGAGGACTCTTCTTCTTTTTTTTTAATTCTCTCACAGAAATTGAATGTGAACCAGGGTTGAAATCCACTAACATAGAGAATCAAACTTAAGTCACTTTCTCAGAATCTTTGGGGTATGTGTTAAAAATGTGGATTTTTTTAATAAAATTTTTTTTTATGTTTTATATTAGAGAGGGAGAGAGTGCGAGCAGAGGAGGGGCAGAGAGATGGAGACAGAATCTGAAGCAGGCTCCAGTCTCCAAACTGTAGGCATAGAACCCAACGTGAGGCTCAAACTCCTTAGGAGTGAGATCATAACCTGAGACACAGTCAGACGCTTAACCAACTGAGCCACCTAGATGCCCCCCAAAATGCAGATTTATAAGCCTTAGCCCTGCCTGCTGAATCTGACTCTGAGACTCTAGTAGGGAGAGGTGGGATGAGAGGGGGAGCAAGGGGAGCAAGACCCTGGAATTTGCATTCAGAACAGACTTTCCAGATGATTCTTTTGCATGCTGGACTTTGAGAACCACCCACTGAGCAGAATTTTCCCTAAGTAGGCATGTGTCAAAATGGCTGAATGAATGAAATGGAATCATTACTTCCTTGCTAGGCCAATCTGTTGGAAACTTGCTTATTCATATACCATATGTAAACTCATTGCTTGTTCTCCTTTGACTGGTATAGGGTTTCTAGATGGTTGTCTCTTTCAATATGCTTTGATTTGACGTGGCAGAATTTGGTGGGAGTTATTTTTGGGTTTTTGCATGGCCACGAGGATGTGGCAGGCCAGGCCATGGACCCACGGAAGGTACTGTTGAATGCAGTTGACCGGTTGAGCAGTTTGTAGTTTGGTGTGGAGTGCCTGTTAAAACCGAGGGTCTGAAGAGACCGAAGGGGAAAGTAGACGTTTGTAAGATGAAACGTTTTGTGTAGCTGTTCCGACAGAAAGCCTGCTGCTTTTCTCAGAGGGCCACATGGCACGAGGGCTGGAATCCGGTCTGTCTTTGCTCACCACTGCATCCCCAGGGCCCAGTGCGTGCTTGGCACTCCACTGAGGTTCCATAAATAGCTGAGGAATGAGAATCCTTTCTACTGTGGCCACAGGGTAAGTGTGGTGTTTCCTCATTCCCATTAAGACTAAGAGAAGTAACATTTCTTTGGAGAATGAACTAGGAAATTTATACACACAAGGTCAGTGCAAACATTTATCATGTTCCTTTGGAGGGAATGAGTCCTAGGTCTGCAAAACCAGCTCATGAATGAATTGCAGCCATTTTATTTGCATCTATCAAGAATTTGTTGTTCCCGCTGGAGGTCGGAGGAGGAGATTGAGTGTGGAAATGTAGGTAAGAAGAGTCTCTGGAGCTTGAATTGCCAAGGATAATGGTCAACCACTGATGCTCATAGTGGGTTTATCTCTATCATGGAAGTGGATACATCAGGCAACCAAAGCCTGATGGCATTAAGGAGTTAAGTGGTGAATGTCTCCCATGATCTAATTTCTTCATATTCCGCTCACTAATAAAATCTGATTCTTTAGTTTCTCATGTAGCTTGTCTACACCATGGCTATTCAGAATGTGGTCCATGGGCCAGTAGCATTAGCATATCCTGGGAGTTTGTTAGAAATACGGACTCTTGGGGCATCCGGGTGGCTCAGTCGGTTGAGCGTCTGACTCTTGATCTTGGCTCACGTCATTATCTCACAGTTTGTGATCTCAAGCCCTGTGTTGGGCTCTGTGCTGACTATGTGGAGCCTGCGTGGGATTCTCTCCTCTCCCTCTCTCTCTCTCTCTCTCTTATTCTGCCCTTCCCCTGCCCACACTCTAGCCTTCAAAATAAACAAACTTAAAAAAAAAAAAAAGAAGAAATGCAAACTCTCAGGATGCACCCCATCAAGCCCGGCATTTGGGGTTCACCTGACAACGTGGCATTTTGTTTTTCTGTGTCATCTTCACTGATGTTTAGTTGGGATGAGTCAGCATCCCTGAGTTTGATTGACTTCAAGACACTGTCGGAGTAGTGGCTGAGCCTATAAGGCTGAGAGCTGACGCGGGGCAGACGGCTCACCAAGGAGATGTCACCGAACCGGTGGCCAGTGGGCCTTCTTCAGGTGACCTGCCTTTGTGTCGCATGCTGTTGTTTCGCTTCAGCTTTGACGCCCCCTACACTGTTGGCTCGGATAACCGGATGGAGATGATTTCCATTCTGCACACGCACTGCGGTGCAGCCTCCCCCTTTATAACTGCCTGAGCGTACTTCCTCCGTCTGCTTCGCAGCCAGCCACGACTCCGGCAGCTGAGAACCTTCGCGATGGTGAGGAAGGGGATGGGACTTGCTGAAGTTCTATAGGCCACATCTGTCTATAGATTATTATTATTTTTTAAATTACCTAAAGGTCATACTTTATTCAGACTTCCTCAGTTTTTACCTACTGTCCTTTTTTCTGTTCTAGGATCTCATCCAAGATACACATTACACTTTGTGTTCGTCTCTCCTTAGGCTCTTGCTGCAGTTTCTTAGATTTTCCTTGTTTTTAAAGTTTATTTATTTATTTTTTATTATTTTAGACAGAGAGAGAGAGAGAGAGAGCGAGCGAGCGAGCGGGGTGGGGGGGGGGCATCCCAAGCAGGCTTCATGCTGTTGGCCCTGAGCCTGAGATGGAGCTTGAACTCACTAACAGTGAGATCATGATCTGAGCCAAAATCAAGGGTCAGATAGATGCTCAACTGACTAAGCCACCTAGGCGCCCCAGACTTTTCTTGGTTTTGATGACTTTGACAGTTTTGAGGACTTCCAGGGATTTAAAAAAATTTTTTTTAATGCTTGTTTATTTGTGAGATAGAGACAGAGCCTGAGCAGGGGAGGGTCAGAGAGAGAGGGAGACACAGAATCTGAAGCAGGCTCCAGGCTCTGAGCTGTCAGCACAAAGCCTGATGCAAGGCTCGAACTCACAGACTGCGAGATCATGACCTGGGCTGGAGTTGGATGTTTCATTAGCTGAGCCACCCAGGTGCCCCAAGGACTATCAGATATTTTTATATCACCCCTCAATTGGGATTTGGAGTTTGTTGGATATTTTTCTCATAAACCACCTGGCATTATGGGTTTTTAGAAGGATGACCACAGAAGTAATGTATCATTCTCATTGTATCCTATCAATCAAGGACCAACATGGCTTTTCACTGTTGATGTGGGCCTTGCTTACCAGGATGAGGTGGTGTTTGTGAGGTTTCTCCACTTGAAAGTTCCTCTGTTCTTCTCCTTTCTCTAAAATACTCTTTGAAAGAAGTTACTATGCATTGTCCACACTTAAGACTGCGGGGTCATGCTCCATTTCCTTGAGGGCAGAATATCTACCTCAATTATCTAGAATTCTTCTGTATGGGAGATTGGACTGTTCTCCATCATTTATTCATTCAGGCATTTCTTTCTATCCATATGAACTCATGAGTGACTATGAGTTTATGCTTTATGCTAGAATCTAGTACTGCTTTCTTTTGTTTTTCAAATGATAGATTTTTTAAAGTTTATTTATTTTTTAGAGAGGTGGGGGGAGAGAGACAGAGAATCCCAAGCATGTTTCTGCACCACTAGTGCAGAACCCGATGTGGGGCTTGAACCAAAAATTGCAAGATCATGACCTGAGCCAAAATCAAGAGTTGGACACTTAACCAACTGAGCCAGCCAGGTGCCCCCTCAAATTATAGACTTAAAATTTTTTTAATGTTTATTTATTTTTGAGAGGCAGAGAGACATGTAGCACCTGCAGGGGAGGGGCAGAGAGAAAGGGAGACACAGAATCCAAAGCAGGCTCTAGGCTCTGAGCTGTCAGCGCAGAGCCTGATGCGGGGCTCCAACCCATGGATGGTGAGTTCATGACCTGAACCGAAGTCAGATGCTCAACTGACTGAGCCACCCAGGTGCCCCTATAGATTTTTTAAAAATCCAACTCTAGGGGCATCTGGGTGGCTCAGTTGGTTAAGCATCCAACTTTGGCCTAGGTCGTGATCTCGTGGTTCACAAATTTGAGTCCTGCATTGGGCTCTCTGCTGACAGCTCAGAGCCTAGATCCTGCTTCAGATTCTGTCTCCCTCTTTCTGCCCCTCCCCCACTCACACTCTGTCTTTCTCAAAAATGAATAAACATAAAAAAATTAAATTAATGAAAGTCAGCTCTACTGCCCGACATGGGGTTCACACTCATGACCGTGAGATCCAGAGTTACACGCTTTACCAACTGAGCCAGCCAAGCGCTCCATTTTTTAAAATTTTAATGTCCATCTGAAACATAAGACTTTGCCATTGATGGTATAGGCCTGCCTGCATGCAGAGGAGATAACTGCTAGCTGGGACTTAACATAAATCCAAAAATTGGTGCCATTTGAAAAACTTAGTTACCCTCATATGTATTTGCTGGAGCTGCCATGACGGAGTTCCTCAGAGCGGGCGGCTTAAACAACAGAAATTTACCTTCTCAGTTCTGGAAGCTAGAAGTCTGAAATTAAGGTGTCAGCAGGGTTGATTTCTCTCTGAGGGCTCTCTCCTCTGTCCACAGATGGCCATCTTCTGCCTGTGTTGTTACGTGGTCTTCTCTCTACATATCTGTGCCTTAATCTCGTCTTATGAGGACTCTAGTCATGTTCGATTAGGGCCCACCCTAATGACCTCATTTCAACTTCGTTAGCTTTTTCAAGATCCTATCTTCCAATGTCACACTGGAAGTTCTGGGGGTTAAGACACCAACATATGAGTTGGGGGGAGGAGGACACAATTCAGCTCATCATCCTCCTTAAAGGGTCTCAGATAGACAGACGTTTTCTCCAGACATCACCTAGCAGGGGCATCACTGTTCATGCTCCTCAGTTTATTGTACCAACACCGCCATTGTTGGCCTGAGGCCATATGTCCGGCCTCCAGGATGGTTTGAAAAGTTGGCAGGTGGGGGTGGGGGATTTGGAATCCGCTGGTTTGCAAGGAGGATGCTGTGATTTGGGATCCTCACCGCGGGGCCACAGGGGGCCTCGATGGTTATGGGATGAGGAGAAAGTTCAGGGAAAGCTGCATAAAGCAGGTAGTGGGACACTAAAGTAGGAAGTTCGCGGTGACCTCCTTTCTGGGCGACGTGGTTCTGCCCCACTTGCTTTAGCTGCTCGATCACACACCAAGTCTCTAAGAGTAGCCTCAGGGTCAAATATATGTAAGAAAATTGGGTGATTTATATTTCAGGAGTGACTGCCTCTTTGTGTACCTGCTATTCAATGGGATGGAGAAGAATCTCAGTGTCTATTCTTAGCCAAGGCTTAGGTTAAAAAAGACCTGGCTTGATGTGTACCTTACCCCGGAGGGGAATGGGGTATTGTGCACTGAATGTATACCCCTTGATCTTAAACCCAGTCTCTGAAGAGAACTGAGTCCATTGTGACATTTTAGACAACAGACTCTGCTAGTGCTTGTGGTTTGGCGTCTTCAATGGATTCAACCGTGGGAGAAGATAACGGTGCCGAGTGTCAGAACTTCGTGCTTCCTGTCACTTTCGTCTTCTGAGGCCGGTAACAATGTGGGACACCATATAACAATGAGGTTGATGTAAGCAAATGGCAGCAAGATGGAACGGATAGAGCCTGAGCTGAGTTGTTGATTATTCATCTGTGGCAGAGACTAGAAGTTGCCTTCCCAAATTCCATTTTCATCTCCTTTTTTAGCAACAGAACCTTTAGTCCTTAACTAACTTGGATTTAAGTGAAATTAAAAAATTAAAACCTTTAGTCCTGTTAAAGACTACACTTGGGGCACCAGGGTGGCTCAGTCAATTGGGTGTCTGTCTTCAGCTCAGGTCGTGATCTCACAATTTTGAGTTTGAGCCCCACATCTGGCTCTGTGCTGACAGCTCAGAACCTGGAGCTTGCTTTGGATTCTATGTCTCCATCTCTCTCTGCCCCTCCCCTGCTCAGGATCTGTCTCTGTCTCTCTCTCAAAAATAAGCATAAAAAATTTAAGAAAAAACATGGGATGTCTGGGTGGTTCAGTTGGTTAAGCAGCCGACTTTGGCTCAGGTCATGATCTCGTAGGTCGGGAGTTCGAGCCCTGTGTCAGGCTCTGTGCTGACAGCTCAGAGCCTGGAGCCTGCTTCAGATTCTTTGTCTCCTCCTGTCTCTGCCCCTCTCCTGCTCATGCTCTGTCTCTCTGTCTCTTAAAAATAAATATTAAAAATTTTTAAGAAAAAGCATAAAACTATGCTTGCCGGTGCAGCCAAGTGTGGCCACATGATGATGTTCCAGCCAATAGAGTGTAAGTGGAAATTTCCAGAAAGGCTATTCAAAAGGAGAGGCACACATCCTTTTGCTCTCTCTCTTTCCCTCCCCCTTCTGGTCTTGAATGTGATGGCTGGAGTTGCAGCAGCCATCTTGGAGCAGAAAGTGATCTTGAAAGCAGAAGTCTAACACCGGATTGTAGAACAAGAAGACGAGTGAGGTTGGGCCCTGGAGAACTCCAGGAGCTGTTATATATGCACTAGTATGGGCAGACTTTCAAAAAGATCATTTTTAATATGACCGGAAAAAAGCACTGCAGTCTTAAGATATTGCTTTGATTTCTTTCATATGCTGTCAAACCTAATTCTTTTTTAAAAGATATTTATTTATTTTTGGTTAAGTACAAATGGGGGAGGGGCAGGGAGAGGGGGACAGAGTATCTGAAGCAGGCTCTGTGTTGACATCCTGACAGCGGTGAGCCTGATGTGGGGCCTGAACTCAAACTGTGTGAGATGATGACTTGAGCTGAAGTCGGATGCTCCAGGTGGCCCAAACCTAATGAAGCTTGGGTGCCCGTTAAAATTGTCTAGGGAATCTATTTAAATATACTACTGCCTGAGTCCTACCCTCTGAGATTCTGATTTTATTGGTTTGGCAAAAAAAGACAGACAAATGTTGTTCTCGAAAAGCCCCCTTAAGGTGATTCTAACGTGACCTGGGTTGAGAACCACTGGCTTCACTTACACTCTGTCTCTCTAAGTAACTACTGTGTTTTGAGTTGTGATTTCCTTTTTTTTTTTTAATGTTTACTTAATTTGGAGAGAGAGAGAGTGTGCGAGGTGTGGAGAGGCAGAGAGAGAGGGGGACAGAGGATCCAAGCCTGATGTGGGGCTCAAACTCACAAACCTTGAGATCTTGACCTGAGCTGAAGTTGGACACTCCATCAAGAGCCACCCCTGCGCCCTGAGAATTGTGATTTCTGATGTCCCCCGGGGCACGTGTTCTATCCCTATAGCTCTGTCAGGGAAAGGAACAATACCGGGGGATAATCTAAAAGAGAACCAATTTGAAACAATTTTGGGGACCGGAATGATAATGCAGATAGGACATATTCTGAGAACCCATAAAGCATCATCACAAGGACAGTATCCGTGATGGCTACACAATGTGCCTTTATTTCTGAGGAAAGAACGAAACTACAGCCCTCCACACTTCCTTTCCCTTTGCCAAATTTAACCAAACTTCCCCTGGGGATTATGAGGAATTTAGCAACAGAGTGCAGGGAGGTAAATACATTCCTTGAAAGCTGAGCTGGATTGAGAACAAGGGGCAGCTTTAGATTTTTATTTTCCATGAATACTGTTGATGCTTCGGTCTCTGAAGGGAATTAATTGGGGTAAAGTCCCTACCTAATTTCTCAGAATATCAATTACACCTGTTTGACAATGAATTCTCCTTTCTCTATTGTGTTCTTTTAGTTCCAATCCTTTTTTCGGGTCATAAGACTGCTAACCTCTAATTTTATTTCAGAATTTGTACTATAAGTATTGTGACTTATAGATCATTGTCTGACAGTCCTGACTCTGTCAACAGCAAGGTCAGTTCTTGTGGTAAGAGAGGTTTCAGGGGTGAATAGGATGTCCAAACTCCCCTTCCTCCCAGTTTCTCCTGGGTCATTTGGTATAAATTTTCAACAAGAAATTCAAGAGTGAGAAGTGAATTAACCAACCCATCTGTGTGATCAATCAGACTGTGAATGATGACGAAACATCATTGTGTTTTATTCTTTTAAGTTTATTTATTTTGAGAGAGAGCGCACGTGTGAGCAAGTGGGGGAGGGGCAGAGAGAGAGGGAGAGAGAGAATCCTAAGCAGGTTCTTACTGTCAGCGCAGAGCCTGATGTGGGGCTTAAACTCATGAAATACGAGATCATGACCTGAGCCAAAATGAAGAGTCGGATGCTTAACCAGCTCAGTCCCGCAGGCGCCCCTGTATTTTATTCTTTTGATAGCAGTTTCCATCTGGGCATCTTAGTATTTTTACAAATAATGAGCATTATAGGACATATTTGTATTATTACATTTAAAAATAATCAGTAGGTTAGAAATGTACTAGGAAACACAAGTGCCTTGACAGTGAATGGGGACCATGGGGTTTAGCACTGTAGGCCTCGGGAGCCAGGAGGAGTTAACACCATGTGCATCAGGTGACAGGCACATAAACCTTGGTGCAGTGGTCTGTGAACCAGCTCCAGCCCCTTTCAGCACAGCCCCCTGGAAAACACTGTCTTAGACAATCACAATTAGAAGTCTTTGTGAAAGTTCGGTGTTCAGAGGAAAAGTGTCAGCATGTGTTGGGGAAAAAACATAGGAGTTTGGACATATTATATAATGATAAATAGCTTCATCAAGAAGCTATAACAGTCATAAATATATATGCATCCAACATCAGAGCACCTAAATATGTATAGTGAATACTAACAGATCTGAAGGAAGAAACAGACAGCAATGCAATAATAGTAGAGGACTCCCATACCCCACGTTACAATGGGTAGATCAGTGGGACAGAAAACCAACAAGGAAATATTGGACTTAAACCATACGTTGACCAAATGCACCTAACAAACATATAAATAGGATATTTTTGTCCAACAGATGGAATACATATTCTTCTCAAGTACTCAGGGAACATTGTCCAGGACAGATCCTATGATAGGTCACAGAATAAGTCTTAGCAAATTCGAGAAGATTGAAATCATACCAACTATCTTTTCTAACCACAGTGGTATGAAACTAGAAATTAGTAACAGAAGGAAAGCTGGAACATTCACAAATAATGTAGAAAATAAACAATGTATTTCTGAACACTGATGGGTAAAAAAAAAAATCCAAAAGGAAAATAAGATACTAAAATGAAGGAAAATGGAAACATGTCATACCAAAACCTATAAGATGCAGCAAAAGCAGCTCTATGAGGGAGGTTTATAGCAATCAGTGTGTACAGTAAGAAAAAAGATCACAAAGAAGTGCCTGGGTGGCTCAATCAGTTGAATGTCCAACTTCGGTTCAGGTCATGATCTTGAGGTTCGTGAGTTCGAGCCCTGTGTCGGACTCTCTGCTGACAGCTCAGAGCCTGGAACCTGCTTCAGATTCTGTGTCTCCCTCTCTCTCTGCCTCTCCCTCCTCTCACTCTTTCAAAAATAAACATTAAAAATTTTAAAAAGATCACAAATAAATACTCAATTTTATGCCTCAAGAAACCAGGGTTTTCCCTAAGTAAGCAAAAGGAAGAAATAACAAAATCAAAACTGAAATAAATTAAACTGAAGCCAGAAAAACCATGAAAAACATTAATAAAAGTAAAAGCTGGCTTTTTTTAAAGGTAAATAAAATCGACAAACTTTTAGCTAGACTAAGAGTAAAAGAAGACTCGGGTCACCTGGATGGCTCAGTTGGTTAAGTATCTAACTCTTGATCTTGGCTCAGGTCATGATCTCACAGTTTGTGAATTCGAGCCCCACAGTGGGCTCTGCACTGACAGTGTGGAGCCTGCTTAGGATTCTGTCTCTCCCTCTCTCTGCCCCTACCCCACTTGCTCTCTCTCTCTCTTGCTCTCTCTCTCTCTCACAAAATAAATAAATAAAAAAGAAAAAGAAGTGTCATATAAATAAACTCAGGAATGAAAGAGAAGACATTGTAGCAGATAACATAGACATGCAAAGGATCATAAGAGATTATTATGAACAGTTTTGTGCAAGCAAATTGGAAAACCTAGCAGAAATGGATAAATTCCTAGACACATTGTACCAAACTAAGTTATAAAGAAATTGAAAATCTGAACAGACCCATAAGGACATTGAATTTGTAATCAAAAACCTTCCAGCAAAGGAAAGTCCAAGATGAGAAAGTTTCACTGGAGAATACTACCAAACATTTAAAGAATTAACACCATTTCTTTTCAGACTCTTCCAAGAATTGAAGAGAAGTGAACACTTCCGAACTTATTTTCTTAAAGATTTTACTTCTTTGTTTTTATTGAAAAAAATTTTAGTGTTGATTTTTGAGAGAGAGAGAGAGAGAGAGAGAGAGAGAGAGAGAGAGTGGGAGAGGGGCAGATAGCTCAGAGCCTGGAGCCTGCTTCAGATTCTGTGTCTCCCTCTCTCTGACCCTCCCCTGCTTGCACTGTCTCTCTCTGTCTCTCAAAAGTAAATAAAAGACATAAAACAAAACAAAACAAAACACAAGCCCAAATCCTTGATTAATATAGATGCATACATCTTCAACAAAATATTAGCAAACTGAAGTTGGCAGTGCGTTAAAAGCCACATGAGCAAGTGGGATTTATTCCTGGGATGCAGGGATGTTCTAACATACAGAAATCAATCTGTGTGATGCACCACAGTGATAGAATGAAAGACAGAAATCAATTATAATCTCAATACACACAGAAATTGACAAAATGCAACATCCTTTCATTATAAAAACTCACCAGACTAGGTACAGAAGGAATGTGATTCAACATAATAAAGGCCATACATATATGATGGCGTCATAGGTAAAATACTCAGTAGTGAAAAGCTAATAGCTTTTCCTCTAAGCTCAGGTACAAAACAGGGACATGCATTCTAACCACTCCTATTCAGCGTAGTTGGAAGTCCTAGCCGGAGCAATCAGGCAAAACAAACAAACAAAAAAATAAAATTCTTGGATAGGAAGAAATACAATTCTTGGATAGGAAGAAATAAAATTACGTTTGCAGAAAATCATAAAGAGTCCATAAAAAAATAGGACTGGTCAGCAAATTTGGTAAGGTTGCTGGATACAAAATCAGCACACAGAAATCAGCTGCGTTTCTATACACTAACTGCAAACTATGAAAAGAAAGAAAACAATCCCATTCACAAGAACACCAAAAACAATAAAATACTTAGGAATAAATTTAACTGAGAGGTGAAAGAGCTTTACACTGAAACCTTTAAGACTTTGATGAAAGAAATTGAAGAAGACACAGTTAAATGGAGAGATATCCTATGTTCAGGGATCAGAAGAATTAATAGTGTTAAAGTGTCCATACTCTTCAAAGCCATCTATAGAGTCAACGCAAATCCCTATCAAATTTCCAATGGCATTTTTCACTTAAATAGAAAAAAAGCCTGAAATTTGTATGAAACTGCAAAAGACCTGACTAGCCAAAGCAATCCTGAGAAAGCAGAACAAAACCAATGACATTACACCCCCTGCTTTGCAACTATACGACAAGCTGTGTGGTCCGGGCTTTATAGAAACAGACACATCAATCAGTGGAGCAGAATAGTGAGCCCAGAATAAACCCTCACAATGTATAGTCAACTAATATTTGACAAGGGAGTCAATAATACTCAATTGGAAAATAATAGGGTTTTCAATAAACGGAGTTGGGAAAACTGGATATCCGTGTGCAGAAGAATGAAATTGGACCCGTCTTACTCACTTGAAATAGATTAAAGATTTAAACCCAAGACTAAAATCAGAAAACTCCTCAAAGAGAACATAGAGGGAAAGCTCTTTGTCACTTGTCATGACAATGATTTTCTGGATATGATACCAGAAGCACAAGCAACAAAAGCAAAAATTAGTGAGTAGAGCTACACCAAACTGGGAAACATCTTCATGTCCCCCACCCAAAAAAAGGCAACCAATGGGAGAAAATATTTGCAAACTAGGTATCTGATAAGAGCTCACACAAAAACCAAAACACAAAAACATAAAAACAGTCTGATTAAAAATGGGCAGAGGAACTAGAGGAACTGAATAGACATTTCTCCGAAGAAGACGTACAAATGGGGAACAGATACATGAAAAGGGGATCAGCATCACTCATCGTCAGGGAAATGCAAATCAGAACCACAGGGAGAGAGCACCTCATGCCTGTTTGAAGGGCTATCCTCACAGAGACAAATAATACATGTTGGGGGCACCTCTTGGCTCAGTCGGTTGAGCGTCTGGCTTTGGCTCAGGTCATGATCTCATGGTTCGTGGGTTCAAGCCCTGTGACAGGCTCTCTGCTGACAGCTAGCTCAGAGCCTGGAACCTGCTTCAGATTCTGTATCTCCCTCTATCTCTGACCCTCCCCTGTTCACGCTGTCTCTCTCTGTCTCTCAAAAATAAATAAAAAACATTAAAAAAAATAATACATGTTGGCGAGGATATGGAGAAAAGGGAATCCTTGTGCACTCTTGGTAGGAATGTAAATTGGTGCAGGCACTATGGAAACAGTATGGAGTTTCCTTAAAAAATTAAAAATAGAGCTATCATATAATTGAGCGATCTCACTCTTCGGTACATATTTGAAGGAATGAAAACAACGTGTCAAAGAGATACGTTCACAACCACGTACCATCACTGACAGTAGCCAAGATACGGAAACCACTTCAGTGCCCCTTCATGGGTAAATGAATAGAAGTGTGAGGTGCTGTGTGTGTGTGTGTGTGTGTGCACGCGCGCGCACTTATACACACACACATATATAACTAATGTGTGTCTGTGGGTATCTAATATACAGTATGGTGATTATAGTTAATAATACTGTATTATATACTTGAAAATTGTTAAGAGAGTAGATCTTTAATGCTCTCGCCATAAAAAAAGGAATGGTTATGTGAACCAGAGGAGGTGTTAGCTGACACTACATGATAGTCATTTAGCAATATACAAGTGTATCAAATCAGCACATTATGCGCCTTAACCTTATACAATATTATATGTCAATATACTTAATACAGATAGAAAATTAAATATATTACTTTAGAAATACACTACAGGGGTGCCTGGGTGACTTAGTCCATTAAGCTTCCTACTTCGGCTCAGGTCATGATATCACGATTTGCGGGTTCGAGCCCTGCATCAGGCTCTGTGCTGACAGCTAGCTCAGAGCCTAAAGCCTGTTTTCTGATTTTGTGTCTCCCTCTCTCTCTGACCCTCTCCTGTTCACATACGCTCTCTCTTTCAAAAATAAATAAAAACTAAAAAAAATTTAAAAAATGTCACTACATTAGTACTTCTGAAAAGCACTATGTTTTGTATATAATAGTCTCTCCTCTTCGGACTGTTATTTCGTGGTGAAATTGTCACTTAGCAATTTGTTTTAAATGTACAAATTTAGCAATTTATATTTGTAAAAGGACCTTAACTTTAGCTAGTTAATTGTAAGCTGAATTATCCTAATGCAGTTCTGCTCTTTTATTCAAAATGCTCTGACATCTTATCTTATCCCCCAACAATCATCAGGTTTATTAGTAGCCTAACTTTATGGTTCCTTCAAGATTATATTGAGTACTGTAATAAAAATGCCGAATCATTATTTGCGTATTTATGTATCTAATGTAATTTATTCCTCCAGAGTCTATCATTTAGCAAAAAAAGCAAACATTTGAATTATTAAGGGCTGAATAAAATATTTTCCTTCTGTTGTGGATCAATGCTTTTTTTTTTTTTTTTTTACTTTGCACTGAATCATCATTTAGTTTTCTTAAAAGGGCAAAAAATTCCAGCAGATCTATAAGCTGGACTTGCACTCCAGGGCATTCCACGTTCTTACAGAATGAGATCAGAAATAGAGCAAAGGAATTATGTCATTAGCATTGCTTCTGACGGGAATTAAAAGGAGTACGTATTCCTTTACCCTGTATGAAAGCGGCAAACTCAGATTTAATTTGGGTTAAAAATATAAGTAGGTAAGTTTGGTAATTTATTGTTTGAAAGGCTGATTGACTTATTATGGAAAAGTAACACATTGCTAACGTTCGAAGAGGCTCCATTTGAGCCAGGTCTAGTTTGATCCATTGTTCCAGTTTGCTGGGACAGGGAAGGTTTCTGGGACACAGAAATTTCAGTATTAAACCAGGGAAAGTCCTGGGCAAACTTGGGACAAGTCAATCCCCGTCTGGTGGGTCTGACCCGGGCACTGGCTCAGATGTTCTCAGGGACTTGTCCGAGAACATTCCCTGAAAGTTCCAAATTAGACCCATTCTTAGGGGTTCCCATCATAATCGTAACCAATAGTATTTGCAAATATCCCAGGGTTTGTAATCCCTTTCCTGATGAGAACCTGGAATCAAAGTGAGAACAGACGTGCGTGCCCCACTGCGAAGCGTCATCTGGTGAGTTTGAGGAACAGGTGCCCCTTCTTACCTAAGGCTAGTTCTACTCTTGGACTCATGTCCTTCCCATCTCCTCAGTGACCTTGTTCTATAATTTATCCTACACTCTCCAGGATCTTCTCTTTCACATTTGCTCTTGAACGTGCATTAAAAAAAGGTATCTGATGTATTCCACATGCCTCTTTAATCTCATCTTTATAATCAGATTTCTTGACCGTGCTATTTCCTTGCTACCTCCATTCCCTTCCCTCTAGCTTACTTTCCAACGTATTCCAAGAAGCATTCATTCCTTTCACTTTCTGAAACTTCTCTCGTTGAAGTCAATATTGACTTTTAATGTCATATATCCAGTGGACTCATCTGGTCTTTTCCTTGCTTCAACCTTTACCAGCATTTGATTTATCGTCTTCTCTTTGCTTCTCAGGACTTTCTCTTACTGTGGCTTCCATGTCCTACATTCACTTGGTCCCTTGGTTTTCCTCCTACCTCTCTGGCTATTTCTTTCTTTATCCTTCACTATTTTTTTTCTCTGCCATCTCTTTCTCCTTTATTCACTAGTGTCCCCAAGGGGTTAGGTTCTAAGTCCTCGTCACCTCAAACTTGAATTACTTTGTAGATCATACCATTACCATCCATGGCTTCCATAAATAAGCAGACACTCTTAAATCAGTATTTTCATACACCTCTTGTCAAAGAGACTACTAGGTGTTTTCACTTGTATATCCTACCTTGAATTCAGTGTGCTTAAATATGAACTTCAGTTTATCCACTCAGTTGCTCTTAGCAGAAACACGGAAGTTCTTAAACTTTCAGATCTCTAACATTCTACTAATCCCCTAGTTCTTTCAATTCTACTTCTTTTTTTTTTAATGTTTATTTATTTTTGAGAGAGAGAGAGAGTGTGTGAGCAAGGGAGGTACAGAGAGACAGGGAGACACAGAATCTGAAGCAGGCTTCAGGCTCCAAGCTGTAAGCACAGAGCTCAGTAGGGGGCTCGAACTCATGAACCATGAGATCATGACCTGAGCCGAAGTTGAATGCTTAACCAGCTGAGCCACCCAGGCGCCCCAGTTAATTGTATTTCTTAATAATGGTGAAACTGTTTACTTTTCTCCAACCCCATTGCTTCCTCCAGTTTCATTTCTCCCCTGGACTTCTGAAACAGATTCTTATCTAGAAGCACCTATATTAAATTTTGCTTCTGTTCAGCCTATTTCTACACTGCAGTCAGGGTGATATTTAAAAAGTAAAGATCCGGTGAGGTGAAGCTATTTACAAAGGCTTCCCTTGGGTTTTTAACTCAATGCTTAAGCCTACAAATTCCTTCTTGATCATCTGGTCAACCTCTTTAGCCTAATCTCAAAGCACTCTTCCTCAACTTCTCTACAATCCAGCCCCATTGACTAATCCTATATATTCTCCAAATGCACCATGCTGTTCTGCCCTCTGCTCTGCCCTTTAAACATATGGTTTTCTCTGCCTTGAAACACTTTTTCATTTTATAACTCTATTTACTTTAGGATTTGTTTCCTGACTCCTATTCATCTCGGTCTCCGCTTAAATGTCATTTCCATAGGGAGGTCTCTCCCCACCCCATGGATCAGTATCTCAACTGTTGGCTCCACAATAGAATCACCTGGGGACACGTTAAAATATCTGTGGTCCACTTTAACCATGCTAGGAATGGGTGTGAATCTGAATTACCCAGAGGTCTTGTTAGAACCACCCGGTAGCTCTGATGCTGCCCGTATGAGAACCACAGTTGGAAATCATTGCTCCAGATTGGACTAAATTTGGGCTCCAGCCAAGTGCTTCTGTAGTATCTGTGCGTTCCTTTGCATGGCACTCCCATGTTTTATTATTATCGCTTTTTTTTAAAACTTTTTTTGTTTTTTATTTATTTTTGAGAGACAGAGACAGCGTGAGCAGGGGAGGGTCAGAGAGAGAGGGAGACACAGAATCCGAAGCAGGCTCCAGGCTCTGAGCTAGCTGTCAGCACAGAGCCTGATGCGGGACTCAAACCCACAAACCACGAGATCATGACCTGAGCCGAAGTTGGATGCTTAACTGACTGAGCCACCCAGGCACCCCTATTATCGCTTTTAAGAAATTATGTTTTCTGCTAGAAAGGAAAGGCAATTCTTTCTTGGTTACCTTTGCATCCCCAGGGTCTGTCACTGTGCCTGGCACACAAGGGTTTATTCAGGATTTGTTGAATGAATGAATCAAAGGCTATGCTAGAGTAAGAAGGTGGTATCTAGAGTGTCTATGGCTCAATCAAGGCAGCAATAACATAGATGAAGCTGAAGTTTTCTTGTTCGTAACTTGTTTCTGGTTTATTTTTTGTTTTCACCCAAAATCTTAGTGAGGACAGCGCCTTGAGGTGTCTATAATCTAATTCTCCTTTTTTTTTTTTTTAAAGAAAAGCTTATTTATTTATTTTGAGAAGGGGAGAGAGATCATGGGAGGGACAGAGAGAGAGTGAGAGCGAGAGTGAGAGCGAGAGAGAGAGAGAGAGAGAATCCCCGGCAGGCTCTGCACTGTTTGTGCAGAGCCTGATGTGGGGCTTGAACTCACAAACTGTGAAGTCATGCTCTGAACCAAAACCAAGAATCCGACGCTTAATCGACTGAGGCACCCAGGTGCCCCTGTTCTAATTCTCCTTCTTCCTGCTACCACTACATTACCCTCAACAGACATAAGAAACAACAAGTGAATCATATTTGGGCTGATTGGGATGCAACACAATTCCATGAAAATCTGACACTTAATTGTGCTGTGTACATGAGTGTGCTCACATGTTTGTGTGAATGGTGAGATATAATTTACAAATGACTTAGAGTAGAAGAGAAAGAAGACCAGATATTGTGCATTGGTAGAGAGAGCTCCACTGCCCAAAATTTAAGCCTCTAGTATTGACCAAGCAGAGACTTTCTTCAGCCCCACTAGGGTTGTAGAAATAATGTTTTGGGGAATGTTCTGAATTGGATTAAAATCCTTTTACTGCTTGCACACTATCTTGAATTTCTTTTTTTTTTTTTAAAGCTTATTGATATATTTTTAGAGAGAGAGAAGGAGCACAAGAGCAGAGGAGGATCAGAGGGAGAGGAAGAAGAGAATCTTTAGCAGCCTCCATGCCTACCAAGTGGGGAGCTTGACTCTAGGCTGGATCCTGTGACCAAGAGATCATGACCTGAGCCAGTATCAAGAGTTGGATGTTTAACTGAGCTGGCAAGGCACCCCCACACTATCTTGAATTTTCTATTTCTTGAGTTAAAGATCAGCACAAATCATAATTTGTATTTGTAAGATACCATATACTTATTTGTTTGCCTTTTATTGAATATTTACTATATGAAGCGTAACCCAAGAAATGAAAGCCACTTTCTATCCTCATTCACAGTTGAGGATGGAAGACATGCCAGTAAGTGAGTGCTTAAAATATGGTGGAGTAAGTGTGGTAGTAGAGTAGGTAACGACTACCTTGGAATACCCAAGTTCCCCTCTCAGATAAGTGGGGACCTGCTCTATTGCATTTCAGTAAGGGCGTTAGTGTGGGAGTTGTGGGTGGGGGTGGGAGGGCTTAATACAGGTCATCTCTTGTCTTTGGAGGTATGCCTGGGGATACATGCTGACTTCTTACATGCAGACTTGTTTAAAGAAATTTCAGGAAAGAGGTTTATTGGACTGTTCAATTCTTAGGGACTCATGCATGAGATTCACAAAACCATACACACTAGGCAATATGCAACATTTTATATATGTACCTGAATCTTCTGAAAGGAGAGCTCACAGCTTTATCATATTCCCAAAAGGGTCTGTGATTTCCACAGGGATTAGAACGATTTCTCTATCGTGTAAGCTGATGGAGAAGAAGTGGTCGTGTGGGGGCGCCTGGCTGGCTCAGTGGGTAGAGCACGTGACTTTTGATCTCGGTGTCATGAGTTCCAGCCTTATGTTGGGTGGAGAGCTTACTTAAGAAGAATAAGGTGACCTTGTGGTTAAGAGTTCCTTGAGGGATTTACCTAGGACTTTCCCCATAAATACAGACATTATCTGTAATAGATGATACATTAAAAAGTATTTTAAAATCAAGCCATACTTTGCATGTACTGGAGTATCTCAGTAAAGAGAAAAACGCCTTGGATTGAATTATTTTGTAAACTAAAAAATGTAAAGAAAACATTTATATATATATTTTTCTATATGTAACTTTCCTATTGAGATATCCATGGTGATACCATTAAGGCCACCATGACTACTGTCCCAATGAGTTCTAAGAGTTATTTCATTTGTATTTACCACGTGCCAAGGCTCTAAATATTCTTCATATGTTTTATTTATTTTTGAGAGAGAGAGATAATATAAGCAGGTGAGGGGCAGAGAGAGAGGGAGACAGAATCTGAAGCAGGCTCCAGGCTCTGAACTGTCAGCATAGAGCCTGATGCCTGGCTTGAACCCACAAACCATGAGATCATGACCTGAGCTAAAGTTGGACCCTTAACCAACTGAGTCACCCAGGCACCCCTCTAGATATGTTTTTCTGATTTTCACAACTACACATGGCAGTCATTATCTGCATTTTATGGGTGAGGAGATCAAGGCTCAAAGAGGTTAGGAAACGTACTCTAGACGAGACAGCTTGTGTTTAGTAGAGCCAACATTTGAACCCAGCATTGACAGATTCAAAAGTCTGTGTTCTTTTCATAGCATGATACTGACCTACTTTATGGTAATGTGGTTTCCTCAAGGTGTTTATGATTTAAAATAATGGAAATAAATTTGAACTAGCTTTAACAAAAGTGGGAAATTTGCCATAAGGGCCAGGAGTGTCTTGAGGAATTCAAAGATAGGAATGCAGGTGGCTTCTGGAAGGAACTGGAACTGAGAACTAAAAAGCTATCATTCTTTCTCTGACTCTTACCTCCTCTCTTGCACATCTCTTTTATTGTGCTTTCTCTGGATTTTTCTGCAGCCCATATAGGTGATAGTATAGGCTGCTGCATGGCTTCAACCAAGCACAGAGATTAGCTGTCCCTACATCAAATTCCAAGTTCCTGGTAGAGAGAATCTGATTGGCTCTACTGCAGACAGACATCTATTCTGGATCCAATCAGCTTTCACCAAGGAGGCAGAATTACATTGTTCAAACATGGCTGCATGGGATTTGAAGGCAACATCCTTTATTGGTAGGCATGTTTGGCTCTTTTCTCACTCATCTGGTTTGACTACAGCCCATTCTGGTACTCTGATTATTACATGGCGAAGCCTAAGACGCTTTTCTACCCCAGGTTTGACCCATGGTTATAGCTCTTTGAAGAGAAAACAAGTTTGTGACAGACTTGGCTGTTATGCTGTCCTGTCAATGATTTTCCCCTTTTGAAGTACATCATGTCATCATTGTCCCTTCAGTCTTGTTCCTTATAGCCTCATTGCCTTTAGTCACTCACTCACTCACTCACATAGCAGTACACTTACAATATCTGCTCAGAAGAAGACACCTGCCACCTTGGAGTTCAACTTTTGCCCTGGGGTGCTGTAGCAGCAAATCATGGACTTTCTTTGCCAATACAAAGTGAATAAAACCCTCTTCCAACCTGTTGTCCTTACTATCTCTTTATGATAATGTTGAGAGCCCTTTCCCCTACAGTCACTACCTATTTGGAATTGGGTCCAGTTACTTTCATTGGGCGCAGTGGAAGAATAAATTCACGTGGGGCCCTTAGGAACAAATGGTCACTAGCTCCTTTCTCAACTGAAGTAACTTCTAAGGAAGAAAGTCAAATAGCATCACCCAGTTATAGACACGTATAGTCTCTGTATTCTTCTGCAGCTGTAAGGAGGAAGAAACTCAAGGGGGAAATTTTATTTGTTACATTTTTTGGTAGGTGACCCAAACTAATGAATATTAAGTGTTCCAAAAGTTTGTTTGCGGGTCAGTTGTTCAGAACTTGGAACTCATCTTACTATGGAAACGACATTATACTTGGTAGTTTACGTTTCTAACCGTACCGTAAATGATCATTTGGTCTACAACATAGCTGAAATGCTAATTATTACCTCGTAATTTACTTGCTCTTAAAATTGGGGTCTAGAATCTTTTGTGTCTAAAGCCTTGACTTCATTAGCTTCCTGAACACTAGTTCTCCTGAACTTCTCGAAAGTTCGATATTCTCTGGAACCTTCATTTTCTCTCCCTCATGGAGGTCTGTAGGTGAGTGATGGGTGAGGGCCCCAGGCACTGAAAGATGCAGGTGTACTAGATGTCACAAAAGGAAGGATGGGAGGAGAGAAGAGAGAGTAGTGAGTTTAATGTCCTTAGTGACTCCCATCAAAAGGGTAAGAGTCTGGGGAGGAGGACCAGGGAGAGAAGAGGGACTGGCTGCAACATTTGCTAACTAGGTATTGTTATGAGGGCCTGTGTGTAAAGTATTTATTAACTTTTTCTTTCCTGCATGTAGTTCTTTGATTTTTCCCCCTCAACTAACCTGTAGAAAATTAATAATGAATTTGACAGCATTCCCCATTTGGTTCACGGAATCCCTGAACTTAACCTCCCCAGGATGAGGCATCATGACTGCACAGAAGCCCAGACAGGTAACAGGAAGGCCTCTACTTGTGTAATCACAACTTGCCCTCATGGGGATCCCGCATAAGTGTTTTTAGTGGATGATTTCATCCCCTTCTCTGACTTGGACCCAGACAACTTTACATTCTCAGCAAACAGACGGACAACAAGGTTGAAACAGGATCTTGGACCGAAATAATCTTTGACTCATACACTTTGACTGTTCACTCTTCCAGGAAACTGCCTCTTCCTTCTTGCAGGAGGCCAGTGCTGCCAATTAACGTGCTCAGGGCTGTTGCACTCTCTTCCCAGTGTATGGTTGATATTTTTCTTCTTGGTTAAGATGGGGTTCCGCTGAGGTAGGAACATTGTCTGATTTGTTTGGGCAAAACACCTGGCCTTTTGCCCTGTGTAGATGTTTTAAAATAGGATCAAAATGTTTTATACCAACTTTCTATTTTTGTCTTCCTTACAAAAAAGTTCCTGATATGAGAACAAGGGGAGTTGATTTCGCCTGTAACTTTATTTTGGGAGGCAGGAGCGTTCTAGCAGAGAGTCGCTTGACCTGGTTATCAGGCGCTTGTCCATGTTGGGCCAGTAACTGCCTGTTTGATCCCCGGGAAATCTTCATTTTCCAGTGCTCAGTTTCCTCATCTATGAAAGTTAGTTTTATAACTGACTGAAAAGGTTTGTGAGCATTCCATGGGATGATGTCTGTGAGGGCGTCGGATGCGGTAACCCTGCTGTAGTGACAGGTTCTGATTTGTTTTCGGAGGTTGGAACTATCCTTGCTCTGTAACCAGTTTATAATGAGCAGGCAGTAATCCGCTTAAAGCTCTGTTTGTTCTAAACCTGGAGCATTGTACTCAGTGCCTTTAACTCAGTCCTTGCAGAAAAGGTGTATGTTGTCCACGCCTTTGTCATTTCTGCCTTCATTTGAATTTCTGAACTCAGTATGAAATAAGGCACTGTATAAATGCGGGCACCGTGTAGATCACAGTGTCTGCAACCTGCTCGTTTGGAGCATTTATTGTTATGTTTTCGGATGAGAGGCCTGAGTTGATGTGATATCAATGGAACAGCTTGACCGGTCGGAACTGTCGAACGGAAACAATTAGCGTGAAATGGACAGGCGGCCACTCAAGTTGATCATGTTCTTTCGAGTTCTGATTTCTGCTTCCTCATCTCCGATTTTAGTAGCCGCAGGTAGTGCCACAACATCCTGTACGAGTACGTGTAAAAATTAAAGTTTGGAAAGATCGGACGTGTTTTGTTTAGTTTTTCAGAGTTTAGGTCACAACAACATGATATGGATGACTCTGAAAAGTTTTGTCTTCTGTTGGTCAAAGAGGATACACTTTGGGATTGGTGTTAAACCATTGAGGGGGAGAGCGTCAGCCTTTATGTTTGCAGATCAGGTCATAGGAAAGGAAGACAGCTTGACGGAGGACTCCTAATCCCAGTAGAATGATCTAGGGTCCTTGTACCAAAGTTTCTATCATTTGTCTTGATCTGTTCTCTCTCCCTTTTACATGGTGGGGGGCAGGTGAAGGAGTCTTCCATCCTCTCCCTGTTCCTTGGTCGGCGGTGTCACCATCCCACACAACTGCACTATTTATCTTTATACATTCCTGCTTCTCAGGGCGGTCATAAAATCGCCTTTTTGTCTTCAGAGAAAATCCGAGGAAGTTGTAACATACTACTAATGAGCCTCATTGAGTTTAAGAAAGCCCTGGTGGGTGTGAATACAGGACTAAGCTAGAAGTGACTTTCTGTGATGGTCATCTGCTTTTATTGTCACTTGGAAAGTTTATAAAAGTTTATAAAAGTTTCTTTTTTAATGGAATGTCTTGGCTGGAGAAATTTGTCTGCCATCGGTAAAGCTTACCTGCTATCCATCTCCTTTTGCTCCTACAGTTCCTTTTGCCCGGCCCCCTGACTGTTGGCTCCCCTCACTTCTGCCCAGGCCCCCTGGGTTCTGCAGGGCGGGGTTCACAGGCTGCCTTCCGGGATCTGGATGGCACAATACTGGGGCACTGCCCTGCCTGGTATACGTGTCTGACTTTCCCTACACTGCGTGTTTTGTTTATTTTTGTATTCCTGCACCTAATAAAGTTCCCCGTAGACAATAGGAGGTAAATAAATGTTTGCTGAGTGAGTTGCTTCATTCAGGATATGAGCCCTGTATGTACTAAGGATGGAAAACCAGAGGAGACCCGGTCTCCTTATGGGGGAGGGAGGCAAGTGGAAACGGAGAGGGTGTGTCCCAGAAGAGTTACACCTTGAGTCACATTTTCAGGGTGGAGAAGCTGTTCATCTGGTGGGAAGGGGAGAGGGAGTGGGGATGGGAAATGGGCACATGGAGAACCAGAGGAATTAGTGAATGTGAGATTTGGAGCCCCTGAAAATAGTTTCATGTGGCTGGGACCTAGATGCAAAGTGAAAAAGGCAGATGATGAATCTGAAAAGGTAGGCATGTTATACGTTCCTTTGAATTTTGTGCCCGATAAAAAAATCACTTAGGTTATTGGTCAGAATTAACCTCTGTGATGCACTGATTGATGGTACAATACCAGCTGGGGTTGGATCTCATAAGGTCATTGGATTAAATGAGTTATTATTTAATTAATTTTATGTAACGATTGCTTCAAAGTCAATGGGTGACTATATTGGTCTGTGTTTGAAATGAAAGTTTGCTGAAATCAAACAGATCTTACAAGTTTTAGGGGATTCTACCTGACGAAATATTGGAGTCATAATTTAACCCTAAGTAGTCTATATCACAAGACAACTTTATAGCTGAATCTCTATTTTAACAACTTTTCTGATACATCAGCTACTAATCATTTAAAAATGTGATTAAACAGGGGCACCTGGGCGGCTCAGTCAGTTAAGCGGCTGACTCTTGATTTTGGCTCAGGTCATGATCTCATGGTTCGTGAGTTCGAGCCCTGTGCCAGATTCCATGCTGCCAGTGCAAAGCCTGCTTAGGATTTTCTCTCTCTGCACCCCTCCCCCAAAATAAATAAATAAACTTAAAGAAATGTAGGGGCTTCTGGGTGGCGCAGTTGGTTAGGCATCCGAGTCTTGGTTTGGGCTCAGGTCATGATACCACAGTTTGTGAGTTGGAGCCCTGCATGATGCTCTGTGCTGACAATGCGAAGCCTGCTTCGGATTCTCTCTTTCTCTCCCTCTCTCTGCACCTTCCCTGCTCGTGCTCTCCCCCCCCCTCAAAATAAATAAACTTTAAAAAATGTTAAAAATGTGATTAAACTTAGACGTTTTTCTATAATGACTACTTCTGTGTAAATACAAAAGATAATAGAGGTGCTTGGGTGGCTTAGTCGGTTAAGAGTCTGACTCTGGCTCAGGTCATGATCTCACGGTTCGGTTTGTGAGTTCAAGCCCCGCATCGGGCTCTGTGCTGATGGCTCAGAGCCTGGAGCCCTCTTGGAATTCTGTGTCTCCTTCTCTCTCTGCCTCTTCTCCACTCATGCTCTGTCTCTCTCTTAAAAATAAACATTAAAAAAATGTAAAAGGTAATATATGCAAAATACTTAGTACAAAGGAGATTACCTGGGACACAGTAGGTGCTTAACAGTATAATGAGTTTCTTCCCCCAGTGGTGCCAGACCTGAGGAAACTCCGACTTTATCTCTATGAACTTCTGGGAGAAACCATAAAAAAAAACAAAACCCAAAAAAAACAAAAACACAACACCCGGTCTCCAAGTGTGTATTTGTTGAAATATCCGCTAATTCTTTGGTGAGAGTTTGGAATTTCCTTGGTGATTTTAAACAAGATTTCCTCTATTCCGTGTGTTCATTGGATGAGTCTGAGATCACCAGGGCTGATCCGATGTGAGCACACACGTTTCCAAGCCTTGGCGGGACTACCTGTTGGAGCAGTTGCTTACATTTAAAAACAGTTCTAGCCCCTTGCACCTCAAGGTCTCCGTGAATCACGCCGAGGCACTCTTGAAGTGCACGAGTGTGTTTTCCTCCCGGATTTGTAAATGGGCAGTGGGTTTGCCTGGTGTCTCCCAGTGCCTGCCTCTGCTGAGGAGGAGTGGAGATGCCAGGTTGGAAAACGAAAACTTGAACTAGATGTTAGCTGGACACCCTCCAGGAGCATTGCATGCCTTTGGTTTGTTTTGATTAAATTCCAAGGTGATACAATCATCTGGCTGTTAAAAATAACTAATTGCCTCCTTTTCTACTTAGAGGTGTAGTGGTTCCAGATTTGCAAGTTAGAACGGTTTTGCAATGGGACACTGGGACACGCCCGTTGTTACTGGGATTTAGGCTTTCGGTGAGCAGGACAGGCTACCAGGGCCCATCACCAGGACTCAATTAAGGGAGCATTTCTTTGGAGATGTGCGATTTTCCAAGCCCCAGTTACTAGAAATAGTAGACTTATTCACCCACTTGGACAGAAACAAAGCAAAATCATATCAAATATAAAAAGTAGAGATTCTTAAGATTGCATTCCCTAATTGTAATCCAATTAAATTGAAAATTAATAATAAAGATATGAGCCCCCCCCCCAAATGTCATTTGAATCTAAAAAATACTCTCCTAGATAAATCTTTGATTAAAGAGTAAATCCGAGAGAAAGTGTACAGGCGTGCCTTGGTGGTTCAGTTGGTTGAGCCTCCAACTTTTGATTTCGGCTCAGTTCCCATGGTTGTTGGATGGAGCCTGGCATCAGGCTCTGTGCTGGGTGTGGAACTTCCTTAAGGTTCTCTCTCTCCCTTCTTCTCTGTCCCTCCCCCACTCATTCTTGCTCTGTCTCTCAAGAACAAAACAAAACCAAGGAATGGTAATTCTTTAGAAAGCAATAAAAATTATACTTGTATATTCAATTTTTTGGGCATACCCAAAAATTTACTCAAAGGAAAACTTAAAACAGTAAATATATGTTATATATATATATGTTTTTTTTTTTTTTTTTTTTTTTGCATGAAGAAAGACTGACCGGACATGTGGGTGGCTCAGTTGGTTAAGTGACCGACTCTTGCTTTCACCTCACATCATGATCTCACAGTTCATGAGTTCAAGGCCTGTGTTGGGCTCTGCTCTGACAGCACAGAGCCTGCTTGAAATTCTCTCTCTCTCTTTCTGCCCCTTCCCTGCTCTCACATGTGCTTTTTTCTCAAAATAAATAAACTTAAAAAAAAAAAAAGACTGATGAAACCCCTGCTTCTCTCAAAAAGAATAAAGGGGGCGCCTGGGTGACTCAGTCAGTTGAACGTCTAACTTTGGCTCAGGTCATGGCCTCGCAATTTGTGGGTTCAAGCCCCGCATCAGGCTTTGTGCTGACAGCTCGGAGCCTGGAGTCTGTTTCGGATTCTGTGTCTCCCTCTGTGTCTGCTCCTTCCTTGTTCATGCTCTGTCTCTCTCTCTCTCTCAAAAGTAAACAAGCATTTTTTAAAAAAGAAAAAAGGTACTGATGAAATTAAAAGTTGGCATTAGCAGAATAGGAAAAAAGCAGAAAGGCTAAATAAGACAAAAAATTGGAAAAAGTAAAAATACACAAGATTAGTAATGAGGCAATGGACAGAACCACAGTGGCGGGAGAGTAAAAAAATTATGAGAAATACACATGGAAACTGTGCAGAACTCTATAGAAACAAATTTGAAAATATAGAAGAAATGGACAATTTTGGAAGTAAAACATAAGTGACCAAATTTGACTTATGTAGAAAATTCCCACAGATCCACGGAAGTCTCAGTCTGTGCCTGCCTGGCCTGTCCCGTCTGGCTTTGGTCCTGGACTTTATTATTTTCACACATGCTAAAATAAGATGGGGGCAGTGGTCCTCGACCTCACGATACCAGGTCTTCAAACGGTCTCTGCAGTGCGTGTTGTAAAGAGTGTTTTTACTTTAACGTGTGCTTAACTAGAACCCTGTGTTTCCCCCAAGTTCTCTCCAAATGCAAGTCAACGTGCATCTCCCTTTAAAGACGAGCGTGCAGAGCGCTTGCCAATAAGATGAAACATGTCCCTACATTGGTGGCCAAGGACAACTAACTCCTTCTGGTCCTCCTGCTGGTGGGAAAGGCACTCAAGGCTGTTGGCCCTGCCAGCTGTGCCGTGTGCCAGTCAGTAGTGCCGTCCCCTCCCCCTGCCCCCCGTGGCCTACAAGAGCATGAAGCTCCCGGGTTGACCCTGGGTGCGGTCAGTGTGAAGTGTGGGAAGCCTGAACATTCTCTGTGTGGTGGCTTCGTCATTGTTGTGTGGTGTAAACCGATAACTAGTTTACTGTTTACTAACTCGAAAGTTTACTTTGGAAGAACCCCCCCCCCCCCCTTGCAGAAAATGAGCTAAAGAAGTGCAACGTTTAATGAAAAGTTGAGTGTTGAATTTCTGTTTCTTAAGAAAGATAGGGGTGAATGTATAATTCATACATCTACTGAAGCAAGATCTGTATCTACTTTAAAAATGTGCAATTATTATTACTTTTGAAATTTATTGATTTTGAGAGCAAGTGAGTGAGCATGAGCAGGGGAGGGACTGAGAGAGAGAGAGAGAGAGAGAGAGAGAGAGAGAGAGAGAGAGAGAGAGAGAGAAAGAGAGGATGAACCCAAGCAGGCGCCACACCATCAGCATGGAGCCCTACTCGGGGCTTGAACCGAGCTGCGAGATCATGACTCAAGCCAAAACCAAGAGCTGGACGCTCAACCAACTGAGCCACCCGGGTGCCCCAGGTTTGCAGTTACGAAGAATACTTTGCCCAAAGATCATGACTTAACACCTGGAGCCTCATTCAGTGTCCTTAAATGTTATTCTGTAAAGCTGGTTCTTCTGAATCTATTCCACTCATTTTCAACTTTGGTTGCTTATACGTACATGAAAAGTGAAGTCACCATGGTTGATCTGTTGGCTCTGTTACCAGAAGAGAATTTAACACACCGACGATGCCAGTTTCATGTAAATGGTACCAGATGCTTCCCAAAGAAAATCAGTTATTTTTTTTTTTTTTACCTGAATGGTTTCATTATTTTCATAGAATTCAGAAAAGCTTTTAGGAAAATCATTTCATGGAAGTTTAAATGTTCTGTATGACTGTGAATTCTATTATAAATTTGTTGAAAAAGTTTACCATCAACAAATGAAATTTAGGGGCACCTGTATGGCTCAGTTGGTTAAGCATCCGACTCTTGATTTCGACTCAGATCTCACAGTTCATAGGATCAAGTCCTGCATCGGGCTCCACACTGATAGCAGAGCCTGCTTGCGATTCTTTCTGTCCCTCTCTCTCTGTCCATCCCTTGCTCATACTCTCTCTCTCTCTAAAATAAATAAACCTTAAAACTGAAATTTATATTTTAATAGCTTTATTGAGGTAAAATTTATATACCAGAAGTTTTACCCATTTTAATTGCACAGTGGGAAGATTTTCAGTAAATTTTTTTTAAACATTTATTTATTTTTGAGAGAGAGACACACAGAGTGTGAAAGGGGGAGGGTCAGAGAGAGAGGGAGACACAGAATCAGAAGCAGGCTCCAGGCTCTGAGCTGTCAGCACAGAGCCCAATGCAGGACTCGAACCCATGAACTGTGAGATCATGACCTGAGCCGAAGTCGGGTGATTAACCGACTGAGCCACCCAGGTGCCCCAGTTTTCAGTAAATTTGTACATTGGTGCAACCGTCCCTGCCATTCTATTTTAAAATGCTTCTGTTACCCCTGCAAGAGCTCCTTGGTACCTCTTTGGAGTCACTCCCCATGCTCACACTCTGCCATTGGCAAGCGCTGATAGGGATTTATTTTGCAGTGAGAATAGATATACGCCTTTTGGTGGGACACAATGTCAGAGTATAGTCAGTGGAATTACTAGAATGTGAAGCCTGGGGAACAGAAATTTGCACATAAAATTTCACAGAGAAGTCCTTATCTCTTTCAAACAAACTGCAAGGAAAATGGGAATAATAGCTAAATTTTACAAATATTTTTCTACACACGCAAAGGTGTTGAACCAGAATACTTCTGTGATGAAGCTGAGTATGTGTTTTCTGTTTTAGCAGCCCAATATCAACCAGATTTTACAAATATTTTGGGGAACTACTTTGTAAATCAGCGCTAATTGATTGTGTTGACCATTTGTGTTTTTTGCAGAGGAGTCCTCTAAATTTGGGTTGTATTTTGTTTGAAATCAGAATTTTTTTAAGTTTGCTAATTAATTTTTGTGTGAGAAAGAGAGTGAACGAGAGCAGGAGAGGGGCAGAGAAAGAGGGACACAGAGGATTCCGAGCAGGCTCCACACCATCAGCACAGAGTTCCACGTGGGTCTTGAACTTACGAACTGTAAGATCATGACCTGAGCCAAAGCCAAGAGTTGGACACGTAACTGTCTGAGCCACCCAGGAGCCCCTAGAGATTTTTAATCAAGGTACTAGTTAATGGAGCAAGCAAAATAAATATTCAGGTTTTGAAGTTTTGCAAATTTCAATTATGGGAAAAAAGGTCACAAACAGGAAGGTACTAGAATTTATCCTTACAAGGTAGGACTGAGCAAAGTCAATGAAGAATTCAAACACAGTGTGGAAGATTTAATTTTGAAATTTAATAGTTGCACTTGGAATATCTCTAACTTTGGATTTTTTTTGATGCAAGTACTATTCTTACAGGATACACTTGTGTTTTCCTCAAGAACTCAAAATAGATTGAATTTTAGAAGGCTTCTGATTTCAAGGTATCTAGCTTTGATAAAACAAAAAGAATCCTAAGTAGATACAGTTCATTCTGATGAAATTTTTGGTATTTTTTTTTTTATATTTCTCAAAGAAAGGCATGACGAGCAAAAAAATACAATGTCCTTTAAAATATTGTGGCTTAAATATTTATATGTCTCAATATAAAAATAAAACTTAAGAATATACTTCATGTAGTAGAGTTTTCTCTGAGCTTACCAGGTATTTGAGTGCTGAGGACAAAGTATCTTCTCAATTAAAAATATTAAGGTCTACAGAAAGGAGTGAATTGAAGGGGTCAGTAATTTCAAATGTATTAAGTATGAAGTGTACCTTTAAAGAAGATTGTAGTAATTTGTTTTATAAATGTTTATTCATTATTGAGAGAGTGTGAGTGGAGCAGGGGCAGAGAGAAAGACAGAGGATCCTAAGCGGGCTCTGCACTGTCAGGAGCAAGCCTGATGCAGGGCTTGAACTCATGAACCATGAGATCATGACCTGAGCTGAAGTCCAACACTCAGCTGACCGAGCCACCCAGGTGCTCCAAGATTGCAGGAATTTTTATTAAAAAAATTTAAAAGATTGCATATGAAAATATAACATCTTTCATAAAAATAGCAATGATTCAGTGTTAGTAGCAAACTGATTAAAGTACTTGAATATGCACCCAGACTAATTTTCTTTGCCATATTTTAAAAATTAAGATAAATTAATATAAAGAAGTTTAAAAATTGTTTTAAAAGCTTGTATTCATAAGCATGCTGTTTCATTTGTTTACAGTTTTATTTCTGAAAACAATTTTTGAATTGAACCATTCTGTCAGCCCACCAATATAAGACCAACTGTTTTGTCCATCACTATGTATTTTATTTTATTTATTTATTTTTAAATAGTTTATTTTCAAATTGGTTTCCATACAACACCCAGTGCTCTTCCCCACAAGTGCCCTCCTCCATGACCACCACCTATTTTCCCCCCTCCCGCTCCCCCTTCAACCTTCAGTTCATTTTCAGTATTCAATAGTCTCTCAGGTTTTGCGTCCCTCTCTCTCCCCAACTCTCTTTCCCTCTTCCCCTCCCCCTGGTCCTCCATTAGGTTTCTTCTGTTCTTCTGTTAGACCTATGAGTGCAAACATATGGTATCTGTCCTTCTCTGCCTGACTTATATTGCTTAGCATGACACCCTCGAGGTCCATCCACTTTGCTACAAGTGGCCATATTTCATTCTTTCTCATTGCCATGTAGTATTCCATTGTATAGATAAACCACATCTTCTTGATCCACTCATCAGGTGATGGACATTTAGGCTCTTTCCATGTTTTGGCTATTGTTGACAGTGCTGCTATTAACATAGGGGTACATGTGCTCCTATGCATCAGCACTTATGTATCCCTTGGGTAAATCCCTAGCAGTGCTATTGCTGGGTCATAAGGGAGTTCTTTGGATAGTTATTTTGAGGAACCTCCACACTGTTTTCCAGAGCAGCTGCACCAGTTTACGTTCCCACCAACAGTGTACGAGGGTGCCCATTTCTCCACATCCTCGCCAGCATCTATAGCATCTGATTGGCATGAGGTGGTATCTCAGTGTGGTTTTGATTTGTGTTTCCCTGATGATGAGTGATGTTGAGCATCATTTCATGTGCCTGCAGGCCATCTGGATGTCCACTTTGGAGAAGTGTCTGTTTATGTCTTCTGCCCATTTCTTCACTGGGTTATTTGTTTTTCGGGAGTGGAGTTTGGTGAGTTCCATGTAGATTTTGGATACTAGCCCTTTATCTGATATGTCATTTGCAACTATCTTTTCCCATTATGTTGGTTGCCAATTAGTTTTCTTGATTGTTTCCTTTGCAGTGCAGAAGCTTTTTATCCTGATGAGGTCCCAATAGTTCATTTTTGCTTTCATTTCCCTTGCCTTTGGGGATGTGTCAAGTAGGAAATTGCTGCAGTTGAGGTCAAGGAGGTTGTTTCCTACTTTCTCCTCAAGGGTTTTGTTGGTTTCCTGTCTCACAGGCAGGCCCTTCAGCCATTTTGAGTTTATTTTTGTGTATGGTGTAAGAGAGTGGTCTAGTTTCATTCTTCTGCATGTTTCTGTCCAGTTCTCCCAGCACCACCTGCTAAAGAGGCAGTACTTTTTCCATTGGATACTCTTTCCTGCTTTGTCAAAGATTAGTTGGCCATACATTTGTGGGTCCAGTTCTGGGCTTTCTATTCTATTTTATTGGTCTATGTGTCTGTTTTTGTGCCACATCACTATATATTTTAAAAGTTATATGATGTTAATTATTTATTAGCATCTTCTTTCATTCTTAAAGTGTCATGGTTTGAATGAGAAATTCTGTCCTTAGGAGTCAGATAATTGCACTGTTACTTACACTTTTCTAGATCATAGAAAAAGCTAAGTTATCTCCCCCCACTCACTTTATGAAGCCAGCACACCTCTAATACCAATATAAGACAACACAATGTGATCAAGAAAGTATTAGTATAGGATACGGTTTTGATTCAATATGAGCAAATGCAAGGTTCTCAACATCCCTCATCAGGGAAGTGCAAATCAAAACCACGAGGAGGTCATGGGATCTCAGATTCACACCAGTCAGAATGGCTAGTATGGAAAAGACAAGAAGTAACAAGTGCTGTGGGGGAGGCAGAGAAAAGGGGACCCTTGTGCACTCTTGGTGGGAATGTAAATTGGTGCAGCCACTGTGGAAAATAGTATTGAGGTACCTTAAAAAATTAAAAATAGAAATATCATACAACCCAGTAATCCCACCTCTGGGTGTTTACTGAAGAAAATAAAAACATTAATTTGAAAAGATACGCACCCCTATATTTACTGCAGCATTATTTACAATAGCCAATATATAGAAGCAACCTAAGTATCCATTGATAGATGAATGGATACAGGAGATGTGGTGTATACACACAATGGAATATTACTCAGCCATAAAAAAAGGGAATCTTGCCATTTGCAATGACATGGATAGATCTAGAAAACATAATGCTAAGTGAAATGATTCAGACAGAGAAAGACAAAATACCATATGATTTCACTTATATGTGAAATCTAAAAGACAAAACAAATGAACAGACAAAAAAACTCAGACTCTTAAATACAGAGAACAAACTGGTGGTCGCCAGAGGGGAGGGTAGTGGGTACAGATGGGCAAAGTAGGTGAAGGGGATTAAGAACTACAAACTTCCAATTACTTACAGTAAGTAAGTCACAGGGATGAACAGTTTAGCATAGGGATCCTGGTCAATAATACTGTGATAATACTGTATAACACCATATGGTAACTGAGGGTAACTGCACTTACTGTGATGAACTTTTTGTAACGCATATACTTGTTAAAGCGTGATGTCATACACCTAAAACTTCAATTAATAAAAAAAAAAATACCCTGGAAACCCCAGAAGCTATTTATGAAAACGGAGGTGCATATCTGAATATGTCTAATCAAAAAGCACTTTGTAGAGTAGTAACATAAAATAAGTCAAGACATCTGCTTTGTTTGGAAAAAGTGTTTGTAAAATATATTTCAGGCAAAAATCTATAATTTACAAAGAACTCTTACAAATAGGAAAAACATTAACTATTCTAAAGGAAAATGGAAAAGAATATGAATAGACAATTCACAGAACTGAGATGTGTGTGTGTGTGTGTGTGTGTGTGAGAGAGAGAGAGAGAGAGAGAGCACATGCACAGTGAGTTAATGAGCACAGAGAAAAATACTTATAAGACACCACAGGCTGTTAGCTTTAGTACATGGTGAGTGAGGGACTGATGTGAGTGGAAAGTGAAAAAAAGATGCTATGACACAGCTGAGAAATAAAGAGAAAGCTGGGTTAGAGGAGGAAGAAAGACGTATGTGCCTGAATAGAGACGACTCTGGGCTGTAAATTATTTTCTTCACTGCTGCCTTACAAGATCATTAATTACTTGTATAATTCCACAAGGTAAGTATAGTTATGTAGGTGACGCATCATATGAGTTTAAAAATTATTGGGAGGCCCTTGGTAAGAAGCACTTTGCAAAGAGCTGCGCCATGACCGTGACGATTGACTAAACAGATTTTCGTGTTGTTGTGCCCAAGTTTTTAAAATCGCCCCAAAACGCCCCAAAACAAGCACCAGAGACTGCTAGGGAGACCAGACACGCCTGCAAAAGCAAAGGGCCTTTATTGCAAGCTTAAGCTCAGGCTCACAGTCTCCAGCCGACCGCTGGCCACGTGGAGAGAGCCCCGACAAAGGCAGGGCAGGGCCTTTTATACCTTTGGGAGGGGGAGTTACAGGAAAACAGTGATCCAATCCCTAACCCCCATCAATACTGGCAGTTATGGGAGCCAGTCACACCATCCGGAGCACTGACCAATCAGAGTGGGCCCAGGACGCCCCACGTGGGGCTTGACTAGGCCCGCCTCTAGAGAGGTCAAAGGTATCAGCCGGCCTCCCCCGATTGGGCGCACAGGAGTTGTCCCTCCTTAATGCGGGCCCTTTCAGGAGAAGCCGGCGCCTTCCCCTTTAAGTAAAGGGGAAGGCTGGATCGGACCTGCTGTGGGCGGGGGAACGCCCCCCCTCCATGGCCGCAGGGCGCGTTTCCACCGCGGAGGTGCGCCATGACCAGCTCCGGGAAGGCTGGGACTGCCGGTGGTGAGGGCCGGATCGGACCTGCATCCTTACAGCGTATTTCATAGTCTATGATTCCACTGCAGAGTCCAAGGGCAATGGGAAGGATCCACTTAGGGAACATGGATTTGTAAGAAGGATCTCTCAGATTCCATTCTGTGGGCCATGCATTGTTGCACAGACTCAATGGGTTTTGCTACAATTGTTAATACCTAGCAGAGTCCTTGAGCTGCTCCTCCTGAGGATGGGCGGGCGGAGGGTGCTGTGGCATGGGCCCTGGGAAGTTATACTGAACAACAGTCAACCCTCTGGGGGTACTCTGAGGAAGATCTGGAGGGGTCAGGTGTAAGGTGGTGGGTGGAGAAAGGAAATAGGCTTCCAAGTGTAGGGATATATTTCTCTTGGAGGACACAGAAGAGGATCCCTCCTCCTCAGGGTACCTATATGTCTCAACCCGACATTCATCTAGCCATGGCTTCTGGGACCTTAATTTTGGTTTCTTTGATCTGTTGCATATAGTATTTGTTAGTCCAATCTGGCTTCTGGTTCCACGGAAGGCTTTATGGTTCACTATTTTGTAGGAAGAGGAAAGGGAGCAACCAATTGGTATGGTGGCTGGAATGATGACTTATGGTAACCTTGCTTGGGGATTTTTTTTCGTTGATTGAGGCTTAGGAATTTGAAGGCGACATTAGTATTAATAGAAGGATTAATGCAATCTTTGTGGATATAAGGATCTTCAAGACTATTTAATGAGACTTTGTTGTGGAGAATCTTTTTTTAAGTTTACTTATTTATTTTGAGAGAGGGAGAGAGAGAGAAAGAGAGAGAGAATCCCAAGTAGACTCTGTGCTGGTGGCATGAAGCCCAGTGCAGGGCTCGGTCTCACCAATTGAGAGATATGACCTCAGCCGAAATCAAGAGTCAGAGCTTAACTGACTGAGCCTCCCAGGAGCCCCACTAGTGCAGAATCTTAAGTCAGGGCTAATGCAGTAATTATTTCTGCAGTTAGGTGATGGACAAGGGGGCTGGGTTCTATTTTCTCCTTGGCCCAAACTCCAGCTTGCTAGTGGCATTTAGGTGAGATGTTAAAAGTCTTGAACGACTGAATCTTTGGGGTCTTGCTCTCTGGTTAAGCTCTCCGTCTTGAGTTCTAATGGATTTTCGCGTGGGCTAATGGCAATGGAATCGAGATTATTCTGCTCAAGTTTCTCTTGTTGGGGCTCAGCTGGTTTTGACCCGCTGTGTGAGATGTTCAGATGCTCTTGTATGGATGAAGTAGAACCAAATGATGTGTCTTCAGTGTTTTGAAGACTTCTGTTATCAAGTCTGAGGAAATTGGATGGCTCTTCTGTCATCCCGAGTGTATTGCTGGAATAGTTTCTATCCTATTATTTTGTAGTGTTCTTAAGTCTTATTTTGTGTTGTGTCTTACTCTTAGTTCTGTACCTTGAATAAATGTTGATCAAATGTATAAATGAGCACCATTAGATGCACCAGAAAAATGCAAATAAAATTATAGCTGTTTGGAAAGGAGAAATGGGCAAATTGTCAGTGACAGAACACTGTGACCTTTGCCTTAAATGTTTTCCTGGGGACAGAATTGCACTTTATTGCAGAAGCTGGTTTCCCAATACTTGTGTTCTTTCATCTGATTTTTTGAAACTGAACAAATCTTTTCCTTTAGGTTTTAGCACAGGCTGTGACTGAGGTGTCACATCTAAGGTATGTATTACTAATTTACCTACTAATGTATATTAGAAGAGTAATTTCAAGTGCATAAGAGTGAATCTTGATTTTTAAAAATGTTTAAATGTTTTTATTTGAGAGAGAGAGAGAGACAGCGTGTGAGCAGGGGAGGGGCAGAGAGAGAGACAGAGATAGAATCTGAAGCAGTCTCCAGTCTCTGAGCTGTTGGCACAAAGCCCAACATGGGGCTCAAACTCACGAACTCCGAGATCCTGACCTGAGCCGAAGTCGGACGCTTAACCGACTGAGCCTCCTAGGTACCCCGATTTTTCTTTATATTAGTTAAAAATTTTTTGGAAAGAAATTCTACTTGATTCTCTTCTTATGTAGGACCTCAGTGCATTGTATAATACATATCTATTACATACTACATATAGCATGGCACATATTACTATGTAGCATCTTAGACGTGCATGTTGAGAAAGCTGGTAATTCTATTTCTAGATATATTTTTGGCCTCATATGTAGGGAAGGAAGACTTTATGCTTTGGATTTATTTTGGTTTTGCTTTTATATGACTTGAGGTATATTACAAGGCAATGGAATTCTTGTACAGTTTGGATTACTTAATGTCAATGCGAAGATTTTGTTGGCCTTCTCTTTAGGGAGGTATGTAATTCAGACTAGGAAATGATTCTCTATTATGAATATCAACATGACTGTGGTCTCATGTGGACAGTTTGTAATATCAGAAAAAAATATTTTTATAGATTGTAGTGGCTGGATCTTACTTGTGAGTCTGAGATATCAAATGTGACATTTATTTTTGTGGTCTAAAAGAAGTAGTTCCTTCTTACCTTTGGGGGTTCTTTTTTTCTTAACCTACGTTTATTTTTTTTTAATTTTATTTTTTTTTAAATTTATTTTTTAATAGTTTATTGTCAAATTGGTTTCCATATAACACCCAGTGCTTCTCCCCACAAGTGCCCCCCACCATGACCATCACCCCCTCTCTCCCTCCCTCTCCCCCTTCAGTCCATGGTTCTTTTTCAGTATTCAGTAGTCTCCCTTGATCTGTGTCCCTCACTCTTCCCTGCTCTTTCCCCCTTCCTCTTCCCATGGTCCTCTGCCAGGTCTCTCCTGTTAGACCTATGAATGCAAACATATGGTATCTATCCTTCTCTGCCTGACTTATTTCGCTTAGCATGACACCCTCAAGGTCCATCCACTTTGCTACAAATGGCCATATTTCACCTACCTTTAAATACTGGTGTTCCTTTGGGTTCTCTTCTCTGATCTCTTTCTTTTTGTTTCCCATTTTCCTTCCTTAGATGACTAACATCCTGATCCTTATGTGGATCAGGACAGGGCCATGCTGTACAGCTGAGCAGGTTGTGTACTGCACAATTCCAGAAAGTGACATTCACTGCCCCCAAGACTTGGGTGGCATCCACAGGCACTCTGCTAGCTACTTTACAAACCCCTCGTTTACGCTCATAACTACCTTCAAGATGAGTATCATCAGTCCTCTTTCATAGAGGAGAAAACTGAGTTTGGGGTATATTAAAACTTGTTTAAGGTTAGTAATGAGTGGGCAATGGAGTTTGTACAGCATGCTACCTTTTGTGGGTGATCTCAGCTCTTGGAGAGCTCATCCAAACCACCCCCTAAATGATGGTAATTCCTAAAAGACTCTCCACCCCCAGATCCCTCTGTTGAAGCCTGTGAGACATGTCTTCCAGGGTGTCCCAGAGGCACCTCAGATGCTGAAGGATTCAAAGTGAATCATCATTTTCCATATGACTGCTCCTCCTCTGTTCCCACTCTCTGTTCGTGGGGCCAGTAGCCTGGGCTCCTTCTCCTCCTCGTCCCCCACATCCAACCAGAGAGCAGGCCCCATCATCTCTTTCCCCAGCTTCCCTCCATTTGTCCCCTTCCTTTCCGTGTCAGTTGTCACTGTGTCAGTTCAGGCCATCATCCTTTTATTCTGATTGCCTCTGCGCTGTCCGATTTAGGACAAGCACCACCTAGCTCCCTGCCCTGGCTGCTGGCTCTGGCTCATTCACCTCTCTCCACCTTCTCCACTCAGCAGCGTGAAGACTCAGCATTGAGTCACTTGCTCAGGAAAGCCTTTCTTGATTATTTTCACCAACCCTTTCCTTTAGCTAAATGGCTCTTTTCTGTGCTCCCATAGAAGATCGTGTGTATCATTTCCCCATCACAATACCCTGATCATTGCTTTTCTTGTCTGACTCCTTCCCTGGACTAAGCTCTTTGAGGACAGGAACCACATCCAAGTTATCTTTGCCTTTCTAGCATCTCGCAGCTTGGCTAGGAGGAGGTCAATAAATGTCCGAGACAATGAATGAATGCATACTACAGACGCATTCGGCAGATCTGAAAGAGTTTTGATCTTAGCTTTATAATATTACTTCAAGTCAGGAGCCGTGATGCCTCCAGTTTTCTCTGAAGACTGCTTTGGCTCTTGGGGGTCTTTTGTGGTTCCACACAAATTTTAGGATTGTAGGCTCTTTTTCTATGAAAATCGCCATCAGAATTTTGATAGGATTGCACTGAATCTGTAGATTGCTTTGGGTAGGATGGACATTCTCACAATATTCATTCTTCTAGTCCATGAGCACAGAACATCTTTCGGTTCTTTGTGCCTTTAGTTTCTTTCATCAATCTCTTACAGTTTCAGCAAACAGGCTTTCACCTCCTTGGTTAAATGTATCCCTAGGTATTTTATTCCAGATCTGAAAGAGTTGTTCACAGAATACTGTGGTGTTCTACATGTTTACTTAGTCAGATTAACATTGTAATGTGATTTTTATAAACCTGCGTGGTGAAAATAATCGATGCAGATGTTATTTAATTATACATCCCCCCCCTTCTCCCTGCCATTTGGCACAACAGGCGGCATGATTATTGCTTAACATATGTTTTCATGGCAGCGGCTTCTTGCCTTATCCTGTTGACAAAAGACTCTAACTTAATTGCATGGCAATTTAAAAATGGATTCTGTGTTGAACTTTGGTTTAAGGCGCCAAAGTTTCCTACTGACACTAATGCATAAAGGAACCTCTCAGAAGGAGCTGGTTTCTCTTTCCTGATTCCAGGCCATCAGCGGAGGTCGCTACTCTAAGGAGATACCTAGAGAGATTATCTTAGCACCTGAGCTGCTCTGCTACACTGGAGGTTAGACTGCATGGGGTGGTTATTCACAGGCACCTTTTCACCTAACACGGATTCAGGTCTCATTCTAGCACTGCCCATATCCGGTTCCAGCCAACCACTCAAATAATAAATCTCCCTGGATATCAGGTTCCTCGTCTTGAAAATTTAGGTGTTTGGACAAAAGTAGCCAGAACAACTTTTCAGTCTCAGATGTCCCCTGATTCTATTACTTTGGGTCCCTCCCCACTGTGTTCTCTTACTGTCTTATTTCCCTTGCCTGCCTTCCCTTCTTCCCCCACCGATGGCCTGGTCCAGGCCAGTCCTACCGTCATGCACACGGATAGCTGTGTTCTTCAGCACTTGGATTTGACCTGGAGGTTTTCTTGAACATGGAGGGCTGAGAAGCGGTGTCCTTGTGTTGCTTGGCACGGTGCTCAGGCCTACTCTCCTGGCACACTCTGGGCCCTTCCACAAAGGGCGTGTGGGTCCCTTCCTCTTAGGAAGCACATTCCAGACTGCTTCGCAAAAGCACAGTGAGGTTGACTAGCACGTACAGAAAGATTCCTGCATCAGAGCAGTGAGATTTCTAAATTGCAACTGTTCAACAGATTTGGGACTGTGATTGTGACATGGGCCGGAGGTGGGGGGTGGTATGGGGTGCAGGGACCAAATAGGTATATCATCATGTTTTAAACGTCACACATATTAGGCGTCCAAGATTTTGCAGTGAGGGGGGCACGCCATAGCATACCCTAGAGTTTCCGGATTTTTGTGTCACCTTTTCTTTAACGTAATACAACCTGTTAGGTTACAATGGGCTCCCACATAATTTTTCCGTAAAGCACTTCAAGCAAAATCATTGTCATCAGGGCGTGCCTCTATTTTAGGAGCCTGTCCTGATTCGATTTACTTGCATTCTGATTTCCTCACCAGACCCCCAAAGGCCAAAGCAGGTGCAAGGTGTCTTTGTTGTTGTTGTTGTTTGTTTTGTTTTGTTTTGATGAGGAGGTGGGATGTGTCTATACAAAACCGTTCTCTGCCAAGGTGGGAAGGCAGGTGGGGGGTTCTCAGCAGCAGAAGGCGATTTAAAGAGCCCGGATCGGGAGGGAGAGCCAAGGCGTCCTGTCCCGGCAGGACACGCGCGGAGAAGGGACAAGCCTTGGAGGCCACGAGGGGAAACGTCCTGGTCTGGGCAGGATGGAGGACGCCGCGGGCTGCAGCCACACTCCCCGGCCCGGAAGGACGGGCGGGAGAGGTCCCGGGGCGGCGGGGCGCGCGCAGGGGGGCCGGGGGCTGGGGGCCGGGCCCGCGCGGGGTTAAAAGAGCATCACCTGCAGCTCCAGTGCGACCCAGATGGGAAGTAGGAAGTGCGGCGCCTGCGCTTCCTGTATAAATACACGCGCGGCTCCCGGCGCCGCCGCTGGCGAGCTGCGCCCCACGCTCCGCGGGGCCCGGGGCGTCGCGGCCGCTCGCCGGGTCTGGGGGAGCAGCGGGCGCCCGGCGGACCGCCTCCCCCGCCCCCGCCCGGTCCCGCCGCCGCCGTCGCGCGGGGTGCGGAGCTGGAGCCCGGACGGCGGCGCACGGCACGAGCCGGCTCCGCCTCCCCGGGGCGCGCGGGCCGCGCTGCCGAGAAGCCCCGGCGGCGTCCGGGGGCCCGAGCCCTCCCGCCAGGTAGGTGTCGCCAGGCTCCGGGGCGGCGGCGGGCGGGCGCGGAGCGGGACCGAGGACGCGGACGGGACCGGGACTCCATGGTCTGTAGCTTTCTTTTCTGCCTCCTGTGCGTACGCCGCCGTACGGAATGGGATTCATCCCGAATGCCTTAGACACCTGTTAACTTTTCAGAATGGACGCCCCCGGGAAAGGTAATAGAGAAAGTGGTTTCGTCTCCAAGCAAACGGCCTCTGCGAAATGTATCGATTGGCAAAGTCAAGGTTAGGTCAGACCTCCCCGCGTCTTTCTTAAGGGGAGGCTAGGAGTTGGCATCATCTCAGATGTTTACCTTCTGTTATGTGGAAACGCGCAGCCCTGTGTTGACATGCGTAGATGGGAATGAGATGGGGTCTTGGGGTCTTGGCCATACGCTGGAGTGACTGTTTTGTCAGTTGCTGGAAAGACAGTGAAACTCGGATCCTATATTGCTGTTCTCAAGTTTTAGATTAAAATGAAAGGGATTCCTGTTCCAGCAGAAAAAAGGGACCTTGAGCTTTCTCCTCTCTGGGCACCTTCTGCTTTTCTTACGGGTTTGGGGAATTCCGCTGGAAGTCTGCTCCTGATGCATAGACTTCTTACAATCAGATTTCTCGGAAATGCATTTCCCCATCTGGGAAAACATTCCCTGTCTTCATGCTTTCACTGCCGTGGGTCACTTTCTTCTTTGCTTCTGCCGCAGTATCTGATTAGAAGTTAGCCGCGGGTCCCCATAGGACTATCCGTGTTCTTCTACGGTGGTGTTTCTGGATGTTTGTTTGAACAATGCAAGGTCTCAATTAAAGAACGTGTATCTCACATTTATGAAGCAGCAGTTGGGGGGGGGGTCCTAGGCCCAGAAGCATAATAAATGAACTTTGAGATGACTCACTTTTAGGGTGTGGGTAAGAGGCAAAAGGAACCCAGCCAGGCTTCACGGAGTTGCTGGCTAATTAAAGTATCTGGCTGCTGCAGTGTGCGCGGACATGAGCCTCCTGGCCCCTGGCCCCTGGTCCCTGGTCCCTTTCAGATCTCACTGCTCTGTTGGCCCCTCCTTCTCCTGACCCTGTCCTCTCTTCCCATCCCTGGTCCTTTTCATAAGTAGCAGCCCCTTAACTATTTCTGAAACTTTCTTGAGGTGGAGAGGGCAAGCAGAGAGATGTAGGAGATCCACGGGCCACAGTAGGAAATTGTATTACATCCAAGGCCACGTTTTCACACCCCTCCTGTTTTACCCTTGCACACCTGTGACTGGTCTTTTTTTCCCTTGTGGCGGGCACGCACTTGGAGAAATAGGAAAGAGAACAACCCTTCTGTTTCTGAAGTAGCCTCTGACGAATTGAAACTGCCTGGATGAGTAAATAAATACAAGGCAAACGCGTATAGAGAGAGTGAAGTATAAAAAAGATGGCAAGTCACCAGCACGAGGCTGCTTGACTTTTTATTTAAAACAAACAGAAAACATAACCCCAGAAACCCCCAAAGCAATCACCCTAGATAACTTGCTCTTACACTACTGTGCTGGAAGTGAGGTGTGAGTGTGGTCAAGCTCTGTCCATTTACCCAGAGTTCTACAAATATTTATAGTCGTCTCTGCCAAATATCTTTGCACTGAGCCCCGCAGAACCTTCTCAACATTCAAAAGCTCCATTCTCATGAATGGCTTTAGTTCATTGGCAATTCAAAGGCATCCAGGCTTTCAAAGTAGGTCAGTGTAAGACATGTCTTTTTTTTTTTTTTTAATAATTAGTTTTTGGGTCTCCCAGATTGTGAACGAGGTTTTCTGAGCCAAACTTCACAGCGGAGAAAAGTTCTGCTTTATCTAGAAAGAAAAAACCCCAGCTTATTTTATCTATATAATAAGACCATTTAGCTTTCTGAAAACTATCTTTCTCTTCAACCAGATGAATACTTTTAATCTGAGAAAGGATACTTAAACTTGGTTTTGAGAAGCAGGTTGAATATGTTAGAGATTTAGAACGTTTGTAAGGACATGAGAATCCTTGCTCTGTGGTGTTTCTGCTAATTCTGGCTTCTGTCTTTCCCCAGCCCTTGACCTACGACATGACTTTCTTGTTGAGCGAGCTTCTTCTTGTTTGAAATCCCCAGTTTGCGGTAGAGGTCAGGAATCATGCTGAACCCAGATGTTGGGGAAGGAACAAAGTCCAGACAGTTTTGGGACTAAGCCTACTTTGTGCAACTGATTATTTTGGATACGGGAAGGGAGCCCAGATGCCACACAAATCATACTTTCCCTTTGAGCTTTGGGGAGTAGGTATCTGCACTCCGTAGTCCTGAGCCCCGAGACACTGTTTTCCAGGGGTGCCCGCCTTCATTTATAGAAGCTCTTAGTTATAGCAAATTATCGGTATCTGTAAGCCTTTTAACTTCTGGAAGTCAACCTACGTGAGAACCAGGCCTTTAATATTTTCTCTCTCCCGTGTGAATTTAAAGAAGTTATCAGTTGTGGTATCAAGCGACTACTTAGTGTTTGCAAGGTGTGTGCTAGATGCCAGAGATAGATGGGAACGGTGTGGCTTTCGTCCTGATGGAATTACTGTTAGCTTGGAAGTGGCTTTGGTCTAGAGTGGCAATTGTTTTTATTAATGTTTGTTTGTTTGTTTGTTTGTTTATTTGAGACAGAGAGAGAGAGAGAGAGAGAACATGCACACACAAGTGGGGGAAGGGCACAGAGGGAAAGAGGATCCTAAGCAGGCTCACGCTGTTAGTGCAGAGCCCAACATGGCGCTCGGACTCTCAAACCGTGACATCGTGACCTAGAGCCGAAACCAAGAGTCAGACTCTTAACCAGCTGAGCCACCCCGGCGCCCCTGAGAGCGGCAGCTCTTATTAACTTACGTTGTTTTACTGGAGTATGTTAGGTGTTTGTCATGCTGACTTTGTTTCTTGTCATGTTTCCCATATGTCCTCTGAGCGTTAAGTAACTTGAGGAGGCATCACAGCACCAAAGTTAATTCAGTTATTTAATTTTCACTTGCTTTTTCACCGTTAGGTACAAGTGGGAGGTCTTGCACTAATGTTCTATTTTTATTCACTTTGGCATTTGCTTTTGCTGGGTCAACGCGTTTTTCTAAACGTCACATTTTAATGGTTATTAAGACCCAGGAGACTATACATTAAAGAGAATGAAAGCAGTCAACGTGCTGGCCATACAGAATGAGGGACTTCTGGTTTGTGACGAGACCTCCTTCCTTGAACGGAGAACACAGGGGCCTAAGTGAAAAATACTTCTCTTCTCCACAGCTGGAGACACTGCTGATCACATGGATCTGTAGCATCTGTTAAAGACTGTTCTTTAAAAGCCGTGTCTCATTGGCTCCCATCTCTGCTGTCATGAGTTTGAGGCGCAGACCTTTACTCAACTGGTTCTTTGTCTTTGGCGGAAGGGAGAACAAGACATCTCCCGTTTGTGTCTTTACTGGACTTGTGACCAGAAACCCAGCACTTGTCTTACGTATTATCGTAGGAAACTATCTGTTAACGACCTCCTCAACTGGTTTACTCCTTGTGCGTGGAGACTGGGTTTAATCACCGTTACATCCCTAGCCCCTAACGTGTGGAATTCAGGTCTTTGTGGGGTTGACTCTGGTTCCTGCATTACTGGGTTTTGGAGAAAAGGGTTTGGCAAAGGTGTGCTCTTGCTCAGTGTGGGATGGAAGGGAGTCCTCTCCCAAGCTGGTTTTAAAATTCGTTTCTAATTAAAATTTCTTATAGGGAACTTCTGACTTTCACCAGAGCGGATAATACAGATACCTGTGTTTATTGATTTGGAGCAAACGTTTTGATGTAGATGTCCGTGCCTTAGCAACTGTAGCTTCCTGGTAATGGCATGACCCACGAAATCAGCCCATCTCTTGCTCTCCGGGGCTTTCTGAAATAACACTTCTCCTTGATCTGTTCATTACCTCATCGTCTGACCTGCCTGTAAGTGGCGTTCCTTCCTGCTTCTGAGCTTTGTTGTTATGCCAGGCAGAGGGAAGACAAATTATTCAGCAGGGCTGCGTGAATAATTGTGAGAGGCGAGGGAAGCGGTGATTAACCAACGGGGCGGGCAGGGCATGCTGGCGACGTTGGGCTGGGAGCTCCCGTGAAGAATGTAAAGTCACAGTGCCAAAAATATCACGGAGCTGTTATTCTCCTGTTCACCCCGACCTTCTCCGATAAGTTTTCATTGTTAGAAAAGCCAAAGACGGATTTTCTCCTCGTGGGCCTTTCCCTGCAGCAAGAAAAAAAAAAAAACAGTGTACTTTTTGAAAAAGGATCAGCATTTTGCAGATGTTAAAATTTGCCGTCCTAGATGCCCGCGCCCTGTAGGATTTAGAGTTAGTTCGTCACACCGTCATCTGCTCTGTTGGCCGTTGTCTGCATAAATCTTTCCGTATATTTCTCCTACATATTTTGTAGGAAAAACATAAAAATTAGATATTATTCCCCCCATAATAAATTGTAAGTGTATGAGGTGATGGATGTGTTAACTAACCTTATTGTAATCTTTTTGAAATTTGTGTAGACATCTATGTGTATATACACACACCCATGTCTAATCATTACACTCTATATCTTAAACTTCTACAATGTTATGTATCGGTTATATTTCAATAAAACTGGAAGAAAATTAGATCTTATTAATAGCTGTAACAGACTATACATAACTTAATTTCAAATAGCAAAGAGACTGTTTAGAAAATAGTATTTGCTAATAATTAAGATGCTCCTCCTAGGCACCTGGGTACCTCAGTCATTTAAGCTTCCAACTCTTGGATTTCTGCTCGGGTCATGTCTCACGGTTCCTGTGTTGGAGCCTGACGTCAGGCTCTGCACTGACAGCACGGAGCCTGCTTGGGATTCTCTCTCTCTTCCTCTCTCGCTGCCCCTCCCCCTCTCAAATAACATTAAAAAAAAAAAGATAATCCTCCTAATGGAGTATCTGCCCTTTTCACCTGCGTACAAGTTATTAGGGATGTTTTTGCACATCGGTTCCATTTTTAGAAGATTACAGTCTCTGGGTTCCACATTTATAATCTTACTGACATCTTGGTGACTGTTGGGATGATGTTAAAGCTAAGGAATTAGAGACTGAAGTATTTTTTCATTTCCTGGTTTCCCCTGAATGTGGCTGGGAAGCAGGTGCAGAACACATAGTCCCTTTCCTATCGCACAAGGCACAGAGACAATCAGCCTTTTACTACAACGCCGCCTGAGGAGGTGAATGTTTGCCTCCATCACATCTAACAACTAAGTATGTCTTGGATTTGTTTATACTAGACAATAGTGTCTAATCTATTTTGTTTTTTGCGTATAATGACAAAGTGTCTCCTGTGTGATGCCGGGCATCTGGTAATGGCCTTGGATGTTATTCTTCTAAAAAAAATAATTAAATAGGGGCACCTGTGTGGCTCAGTCGGCTAAGCATCTGACTTTAGCTCAGGTCACAATTTCATGGTTCATGGGTTCGACCCCACGTCGGGCTCTGTGCTGACAGCTCAGAGCCTGGAGCCTGCTTCAGATTCTGTGTCTCCCTTTCTCTCTGCCCCTCCCCTGCTCATACTCTGTCTCTCAAAAATGAACAAACATTAAAAACAAATAAATAGATATAAAATGCTTGTTTTTCTGATATAACTGGATCTGTACTGGTTCCTGTAGTCCCTCAATGGCCAGAGAGTGGGTCAGAGATGCAAACCACAGCACTGGCCACTCGAGAGGTCTGCCCTAAGTCCTTACCTCCCTAAACACTACTACCAGTTGGCTGGCTACTCTCCCAGCCAGCCGGTCTACCTCTCATTCCAGACAATACTTAGGGTCGAACTTCAGCAAACGACTAATGGCTGACGATGATCAGCATTTTACTAGACTCAGTACCATCTGAGTCATTAATAGCTTCTGTTAAGAGGTGAACTACCAGCTAAATAATTGTATTGGGCAGACGTGCCAAGGTCAACACCACTTATTTTCAGAATCTGGTTGGCATTGGGAGAGCTTCCTAACAAGGCAGAGATGGGCTCTTTGGGTTGTGTTTCATTCTACTTGCTTAGAACATTGGCTTCCTGAGAAGATCTCTGCAATATAAAGGCAGCCCTTCAGCCTTGCCTTGCCCACCACCTACCCCTCTCGCAAACCTTCCTCTTTGTTCGCTTTCTCTTGAGTCATGCATTCATACCTTTTATTCCAGCTACCTCGCAGGAATGACTCAGTGTCTTACATGGGCATGGAAACATTCCGAGAGTATTCCTTGTCTCCTCTTGTGTTCTGTCCCTCAGTCTTAAGTAAATCTTAGACTTGCAAAGCATAGTTTGGAATTAAGACCCCAGCACAGATCATCTGGCTTTTTACGCCCATTAGCATTCTCTTCTATCAGTAATAGCCGTTGTGTTTATTTTCTATTTGTCTGGGTCTCTCTGATTCTGCTTCATCCATTTATCTGAATTTTAAGGTTTTTTGCTGAATGGTGCAAAAATTCCTAAATGACTAAGTAAGTTTTCTGGTGAAACATTGTCCCTCCCGACTACATTATCTTCTTGTGCTGTGGAAAGATTGCCGAGACTCTGGGTAGTGAGACAGGCATAAACGACATTGGTTAAAAATACCCTGAGTGTTGGCTCGCCCAGCCTCTGCGCTTCTGGAGCAGATTGCTTCTCCAGGCCGCCAGCAGAACACGCAAAGTCCTCTCCACCGTGCGCTGCCAGCACACCGCCCCGTCGTGTGGTTGGTTCTATTTCAGCAAGTGATACTTGCAGAATCTGGGTGAAGTCTGCCCTCCACACCCCACCCACACCCGTGCCACCAACTTCAGAGAGTTTAAACCTAAAGGCAGCTGTCCAGTTTCTCTCCGCTCCCCCACCCCCCCCAACATGCCCTTTGCCTTCTCTGCCAAAATTCTTTTCTCGTTGGGTTCCTGACACTCGAGAAGAGAGGCTGGTCACGTTTGCGATAATGGGAAAAGCAATGATCCTCGTTACCGTTTTAAAACAAGCAGGAGGGAGGGGAGACCATTCAGGTCACTTTCTTCTTTGAGGTGAACCGTGAGGTATGAGGCGGAACGGGTTGAGCAAGCCAGTGAGAACAAACTACCACTGGCTTGCTGGGCGGAGGCGGTCCCTGAAACCTGGAAGGGAGCGGGTGTGAACAGTCTGTGTACCTGGGAACCTGTGGTGGTTGGGAGCTGCCTGCGTGTGTGTGCATGTATGTGCGTGTGCATATATGTGTGTAAGTGTGTGTGGTCAACTTCCTCTGGACACCCCACCCCCCCCAAACATCATGCCATTTGCTCATGATTTGGGTGGGCAGCTGAGTTTCTCCTCTTGGTGGTTCCGTGTTGGGGAGACCAGGGAATCCTAACGAGATGTAAGCGAAGACGCTAGGACATCTCGACATCTCAAAGGAGAGAACTTCAGGACTCTGCTGATGGTTGCTTGAAGAGCTCCGTATATAAGGAATCAAGGGTGAAAGGATTTTCTGGTTTGATATTATTTTCTTTTTATGAAGCACTCAGCATGTGTCACTCACTTAAGAGAATTTTTTTAATGTTTATTTTTGAGAGCGAGTGAGCGAGCACAAGAGTGAACTAGGGAGGGACAGAGAGAGAGGGAGACACAGAATGGGAAGCAGGCTCCAGGCTCTGAGCTGTCAGCACAGAGTCTGACATGGGGCTCGAACTCATGAACCACGAGATCGTGAGCTGAGCTGAAATTGGGCGCTTCACCGACTGAGCCACCCAGGCGCCCTGTGTCATTCGTTTTAAAACCTTCATTACTGATTTTGTTCAGAGTGAAAATCAAAAAGCAGGTTTTTAGACTGTGCCTGGTGAAGCCTTCAGCATCTGTGATGGTCCCTGGCGGGTGCCCAGGGAAGGGTCCCGGGGACCTGGCCTGGCTCTCCCGGTCCCCTTCCACCAGCACTGGCCACCTCGCCCCCTTTACACGGTGGCAGTTTACTCCAGATTCTGTTTTTGTAAAATTCCATTGCCTTGAACATGTTTGAAGGCCGTCACTTCAGGGAATCGGTGTTAGTGCACACAGGGAAATAAATCCCTTCTCTTTGAAGAATCATTTTGGATTGTTCACATCTCAGAGATGAAATATGTGACCTCCTTCCTCCGTCTCAGTCACAAGTACGGCCTTGTTTGGAATGCTTGGAATTTTTGTTGTGTTTTAACAAAACAGGTCTCTGCTTTGGAAAAGGCTTTTATCATCAAAATATTTTTATAGATAAAGTATGGTTTAAAAAGTTGCGTGTATGTATATTTATTAAATTGCCTCATTGAGGTGTGGTTGAGGGACCAGACGCTGTACATACTTGATGTGTCCAACTTGAATGAGATAAACATGTGCCCGGGGAACAGCATAATGCCTGTCCCTAACAGTGCCGTGTCGTATACTTCAAAATTTGCTAAGTGGGTAGACCTTTCTTTCTTTTTTTTTTTTTTGGAAGTTTATTTTGAGAGAGACAGACAGTGCAGCAAGAGAAGGGCAGAGAGAGGGAGGGAGGGACGGGAGAGAGCGAGCGAGAGCGTGAGAGTGAGAGAGTGAGGCTCAAGTCGACTCTGCACTGACAGCCGGATGCAGGCTTGAACCCACTATCTGCAAGATCATGACCTGAGCCAAAACCGAGAGTCAGATGCTTAAGTGCCTGAGCCACCCAGGCGCCCCCCTAAGACGAGATATCTTATGTTAAGTGCTCTCACCACGCATACACACGCGCGCAAATCATGACAAATCAGGAGGAAACTTTGGGAGGTAGTGGATACTTTTATATTGTGGTTTGTAACTCACAAAGTAAGGAGCAAGGCAGGAGATAAGACTGTTTCGTAATTAACTTTTAAAAATATTTATTTTGGGGGGAGGTGGGGCAGAGAGGGGGACAGAGGATCTGAAACTGGCTGCGCTGACAGCAGAGAGGGTGACATGGGACTCAAACTCACAAATGCCAAGATGGTGACCCAGGCTGCAGTTGGACGCTCAACCTACTGCGTCACCCGGGTGCCTCTCAATAGACCATTTCTAAGAGACAACCTGAGGAGTATTCAATTATGTCTTCATTTTGTGTGCATCCTATGTCTCTTTCTAAAAAATAGTATAGGGGCACCTGACTGGCTCAGGTGGTAGAGCCTGTGACTCTTGGCCTTGGGGTCATGAGTTCAAGCCCACATGGGCACACTGGGGGTAGAGATAAGGAATTTTTCTTTAATTTTAAAAGTTAAAAAAATAATGTAGATTGAAACTATAAGAGATCAATGACTTTGCTGAAGAATTGCTACATCTCCTGCTAGGTCGGAATGGCAGGATTTGCCTGTTCACAGCAGCTTCCTCCAAACGGGCTCTTCCCGTAATTGACATTCATGGTGTGGGGACGTTCAGCCCTGTGTCAGTGCCCTCTTCCCTCCGGAGGCATTTACTGGCTGCATTTCCTCTTCTTCGCCACGGCCTTCTCCTCCCCTCTTCCTTTTTCCTTTCTAAAAAAGCTTTTTAATTTAAAAAAAATGTTTATTTATTTTTGAGACAGAGACAGAGAGCGTGAGCAGGGGAGCGGTAGAGAGGGAGCCAGAATCGGAAGCACGCTCCAGGCTCTGAGCTGTCAGCACACAGCCTGATGTGGGGCTCGTACCCACGAACTGTGAGATCATGACCTGAGCCAAAGTCAGACGCTTAACTGACTGAGCCACCCAGGCACCCTAAAAAACCTTTTTAAAATTTTAACATTTCAATTCCAGTGTAGTTAATGCACAGTGTTCTGTTACTTTCAGGGCTGCACTAAGGTTGTTCAGCAGTTCTATGCATTTCTCTCTGCTCCTTATGGCAAGCGTACTGGCTACGTTTCTTCCTGATGTTTGCCTTCGGAGTTCCCTTTCTGTGGGCAGAGATCCACAGAATGTGTTGTATACACCATGTTGGGAAAACAGAAATGTGAAGACAGCAGTTGGGGGAAGTTGGTGATACGGGTGTTGTGGACCTAGGCTGTCTCAGAGCGATGAACAGGTGACAGATGTCTCAGCATCAGCTGGAAAGAGGACAGAGGTAACAACACTCATTTTTGCTCCTGACTGACCCTACAGAGAGACTTTTTTTCTTTAACTTCAAAATCCGGAATTCGATATGTAGGTTGATTGGCTCTTGGATGATAGGTCATTAATAGTTAAATAAGAACACCACATCTTAAACCTTATAGGGCCTTTCCCAGAAATATTCTCATGGAAGCCAGTCATTGGTTAGCTTCCTATTTAAATTTATTTTTAATCAAGTCTACTACGCATCCAGGAATAGGTAAAAAAGCCTTGACTGTTTCAGGTTACTAGAGTTAAGCGTAACTGGTGATTCTTTCTGGTATGACGTGAAGAAAGTTAGTGTAGTTAGATCTCCTAGATGTTTTTTTCTCTCCATATAATACAATTTGTTTTTCCCTCCCTTGTCATGCTTTTGGACCTCTGTGTTGAGACCTAAGGCACTGTGGGGCTACGCAACAAATGCCAAACATGGAATTTCTTCTGCTCCAAAATGGGGATGAGGAGTCTGGTTCTCGAGGGGGAAGAGGGTATTTACAGTTATTTCTGTGGCAAAATTTATTAGGCTTGGCCACACTCTTTTGAAATAGTAAGAACTTCAGGATTTGGCTTCTCTTTAATTAGAACATGAAATTTCTTGATGTGTTAGGAACTATAGAAGATTACTTTCACAATTATTTTTACCTCTTTTAACAATAATCTGAATAAAACAAGTGGAAGGGTTTTGCCTCTAGTTCTTGTTTTTCAGGGTAGGAAAATCCTTCCCTGTAGTCTTGCCGTGTTTGAAGACAGATTTTATTCTGCACAGTTTCGGTGATCTTACAATAGTTGCAGTCATGAGCTGTTTGTCTCTTTGTCTCACTTGAGATCAATTACACAGGAAATTGGGGACAGAAAAGAATTTGAGGCTGCGTGGTTCAAGTTCACTGCCTAAGACCTGTGAGATGCAGAGCAGCAGTTCATCGGCATGGCCTTGGGATTCCCGGCATCTCCGGCTGGGCCCGACCGCCTGTCTCCTTCTGTCCAACTGACGGTTATTCCTACTCTTGCCCTGGAGAATGATAATCCCCTTGAGGTCTTTCCCAGTAGACGTGTTAGGTGACTAGAACATTCCTTTCCCATGTTTTCAATGGAATGAGCAAACAGAAAAACCAAGGTCTCTGGGGGCACCTGGGGGGCTCAGTCAGTTAGGCATCTGCCTTTGGCTCAAGTCATGATCTCCCAGTTCGTGAGTTCAAGCCCCACGTCAGACTCTGTGCTGACAGCTCAGAGCCTGGAGCCTGCTTCCGATCCTGTGTCTCCCTCTCTCTCTCTGCACCCCCACCCACTCATGCTCTCTTAAAAACAAACATTAAAAACAAAAAGAAAAACCAATGGCTCTGCCTCTCACCCAAATGGACCTGACCTTTCACTTCTAACTTCTCTCTCCTCATTCCATTCCTCCATGTAATGTCTACTGTCAGGCTGGGCTTGGTCTCAGAAGATGGAGGTTCGAATTTCCTCTGCTGTATACCAGCTCTGAGACCCTGGGCAGATTATTTAACTGCTCCTAAAAAGTTATGATCATTTAACATCTCTGTGAGGTGAAGGAAACAATCATCATGGTTGCGAAAGAGTGAATATAATGACATGTGTGACAGAACACCACTCTGATCTCCTGTTGAAGAAAGTTTATTGGTATGAAATCTATAGAACATAAAACTTACCATTTCAGTCGTCTTTAGTGTGTAATTCGGTGGCATGAAGCAGACTTACAGCGTTGTGTAACTGTCACACTCTCCGTTTCCAGAACTTTGCCATCATTCCAAACAGAAACTGTGTCCCCATTAAGTGGTAACTCTCCATTCCCCCCTCTCCCAGCCTCACCTTTCTACTTTCTGTCTCTCTGAACTTGACTGCTCTAGACACATATTGATGGGATCGTACGGTATTTGCCCTTTGCTATTGGGCTTATTTCACTTAGCCTAATGTCTTTAAGGTTCTTTCGTATTGTAGCGTGTGTCAGAATCTCATTCCCTTTTTAAAAGCTGAGTAATATTCCATTGAATGTTCATATCACATTTTGTTTATCCATTCATCTCTTGATGGGCATTTAGTGTTTCCCCCTTTTGGCCGATTGTGAATAATGGTGCTGTGAACATTGGTGTTCAAGTATCTGGTTCCATCCCGGTTTCAATTCTTTAGGGTGTACACAGAGAAGCAAAATTGTTGGGTCTTATGGGAATTCTTTGTGTAATGTTTTGAGTGACATCCTATTTTCAAGTATCTTTTTTTTAACCTGTTGGACTGTAGAACGTAGCTCCTAAATGACTTGTTTGTTCCTTGTGGTCTTTTCGTTCCTGTAATTTACATGATATGAGTCAGGATGGTGAGGTCCCCTTCAATTTCAAGACCCCAGGAGCAGCTTGTCAAGGAGGCAGGCTCTGTAGCCTGTGGCTCTCAGAGATGCCTTGGCTGTGTGCCTAGAGATCACGGAAGGTGAAGGTTTGCTCTGTTGGTGACCGAATGTGTTGGCTAAACCACAGCCATATTAATGAATATAATGTTTTCTTCTTTGGACCTTCCCGTAGGGGTTGAGGAGACTGAAGACGGCTGAGGACAGGCTGATGGGCTCAGCTGGTACGTTCCACTATCTCACCATGACTGCCGAAAATCCGACGCCGGGAGATCTGGCTCCCTCCCCCCTTGTCACTTGCAAACTCTGCCTGTGTGACCAGTCCCTGGACAAGATGACCACACTCCAGGAATGCCACTGCGTCTTCTGCACAGATGTAAGTTTTTCTTGAAGCCTTCATCACAGGCGTGAGGAAATACCCAGGGGAGGGCTGTCTGTGGCTTTCTGAGAAGCCAGGGTTTGCTACAACAGGCTTCTGTTTTGGAGAGCAGTTCCACGTTTGGATCTGTTTCCAAGTAGTGTCTGGAATGGTAAGTCTGGTATTTATCATTTTTTAGGCAAAGTATAATGTACGTGTGTGGTTTAATTATTGGATGAATAAGCAGACTCTCTTCTTAAAGCGCTAGGTAAGAAACAAAATAGAAATATTGTTAACATGTCTTCATTAACAAATGATGGAGAGATTGGGTAACAATTAACTGAATTATCCTTCATATAATTGCTCATTTCCAACAAAGTGCATGATACATAAGTCTTTGACTTTGTGATTATCTCCTTCTTTTCTTTTTTCACAACATGCTGGGTGGTGCTTATGAGTCATGATAAAGAGTGTGTAATAGATCTGCAGGGGTGAGCTTGCCTCTTGTAGTCTGACACTTGGTAGTAAGGTCTATGACCTTGATCATGCATCTCCCTGAACGCTGGTTGATTAAGGTGTGAAGATAGGAAACGGACTGTTGAATTCTGGCTACTGGAAGTGTGATCCCAGGGGTCTCACTCAAATTTTCATTTATTCAGATCTCTTTTGAGCTCCCATTGTGTGCCAGGGACACAGCAGTGAAAGAGATGCTTCCCATAGGGAAGATGGACGCGTTGAAAGGACTGTCCAAGCTTGGCAAAGTCAGGGGTAGCTAGATGTAGCATACCAACGGGATGTCTCACCCGCTTGGGCCTGGAGGGGGGCATCTTGATGCCGGTGATCACTGAGCTGAGGCCTTAAAGAGGAGTTGCAAATTGATGCCCATGGGCCCACCTCTGGGCTCAACACATTTTTATTTGGATCCCCAGTTGGGAAATTTCATGAAAAAATGAAAAAGTAGTAAGATCTAGTTACTCCAGGCCCAGAAATAGATGCTCTTTCCTCTGTTTGTATTCCCTGCCTCTCTCCTGCATGTGTTTGAGTCAACCACTCTTTTAAACTGAGGATGAATTCAGAGTCCTGAAGGGGGTATATTGGCATCTCAGCATGGCAGAGGTCTGATGCCCAAGTTGCAATATTTACCATTTATCTGTGCTCCGACAGGGCCTCGTCTGGGCAGACTGTTACTGTTTATTAGACGGAAAGTGTAATAATTACCAGACGAATGCAGGTTTCATGCCCTGACTTGAGAAGGAAATTGAAAAGTTCAGGTACAGTGACCAGTGCTTAAATCAAGGGAATCAAAGCACAAAAGAATCCTTAAGGAAGTAGAATCATTATAAAGTGGTATGATTACTAAGCATACTTCTTAAAACAGATTAACAGGTTAAGGTGAAATAAATTTTGCTCTCTTATTAGTTAATTTGATCAACATGCCATGTTCTCCAGCTCGTTTATACTGATTGGAAAACTGTTTTTGGTTGAGGATTAGGGTAGGGAGAAGCCTGGGAATGATTTTTAGGTAAAAAGGAAAGTGACTAGGGATGCCTAGATGGCTCAGTCAGTTGAGCATCTGACTCTTGATTTTGGCTCAGGCCATGATCCCAGAGTGATGGCATCGAGCCCTGTGTCAGGCTCTGTGCTGAGCAGGGAGCCTGCTTAGGATTCTCATTCTCACGCCCACTCTCTCTGTCACTCTCTTTCTACTGTCTCTCTCCCCGTCTCCCTCCCTCCCTCCATCCCTCTCCCTGCTCATGTTCTCTTTCTCTCTCTCAATTAAAAAATGAAAAAAAAAAAAAGTAAAGTGACAAATGACTATCGTCCTTTCCTTAAGTTTTGAACTCTGGGATCCAAAAATGACAAGTAGTACTGCTTATTCACCACTACCTGTGCCCCAGGACCTGTGCTAGGCACTGGGATTTATCAATTAAAGAAACAAAACCAGCAGAGATCCTTGCTCTGAGGAGCTAATATTCTATCAAAGGCAGTTGCAGAGCAAACGATCGACATGATGAACGGGTGAGTTACACAGGATGGGCTAAGAGGGCTTAGAGAGAAGGCAGAGCAGGCGAGGAAGGTGGGGTGTGGTCGACGGTGTTGCAGGTGCCCTAGGCTGTCCGGAGGACGCCTCGCTCCGTGGCGGCTGTGTTTGCTTCTTCCTCATGTCATCAGTGTGTGTTGCTTCAGGAAGTGACCTTGTCACTGAGGGGCGGCTTCCGTTTCCTTGGGTCTTGTTTGCTGCCGAATGCTGTGCCTCAGTAAAGGATTCTTTCTGACTTTCTCACGGACGCTTCGGACCCTTGCTCACCCTGGAAACAGGCATCAAAAGCAGTGTTTGGTTAAAGGCAGGATGGAAATTTTTGCCTGGGGGTTACTGATGTTTGAAAAGCAGGATCTGGAGTTGGGGTTTTGCTGTGAGACCTAACAGTTCGGGATTCATGTTTGTGTGCGGGTACTGGGTAGAGGCCCACACGCGGAGGCAGCACCTCGTATTGATGAAGAGCGGGCGCCGTCACAAGTATGGGTACACGAGATCTCAGTTCCCAGTTAAAAGCCACACAACGGCTTCTCGGTTCTCCTTTGGCGATTTGAGGGCAGGAATGAGGACAATGAGGGTTTTCTGTCATCTATGATCATACTTCCTCATTGTCGGGAAGTACTCCAAACCGGAAAGTCCGGTAGCTCGGTAGTTTTGATATCCCTCCAACACTGGAACTTTGAAAAAGCTATTAAAAAATGTGTCGAATCCCCCCACATCCTAATTTGCACACCAATATTAGATGTTCAATATTTTAAAAAATGTTTTATTTATTTTTGATACAGAGAGAGACAGAGCATGAGAAGGGGAGAGGCAGAGAGAGAGGGAGACACAGAACCGGAAGCAGGTTCCAGACTCTGAGCTGTCAGCACAGAGCCTGATGTGGGGATCAAACCCAGGAAGGTGAGATCTGACCTGAGCCAAAGTTGGAGGTTTAACCAACGGAGCCACCCAGGGGCCCCAGATGTGCACTATTGATAGTAAAGATATCAAATGTGTTTGTGTTTTCAAGGCTGAAAAGAAATATGTGACATATTTTAATCGGCCACATACTACTAATTCCCAGCTTTAAATATGATTGGATGCCGTGTTCTAAGTATTGCCTGGGAAAGACTTCTTGTGCGTACTGTTTCTTTAAGATGGTTTTGCTAAGATCGTTCTCTTTCCCTTCCTCATCATGAGAGTGTCCAAACAGAATAGACTGCCTGCTGGATATGGTACTATACTGGTATACTTTCATAATTTAATAAAGTTTTTTATACATTCTGTCCTCGTCCTGTTTTCCCTAAGAATTATTTCGACCACATTGCTGTGAGCTTAAATTCTTTCTGTTCCCAAGATCAGTGCGCTCTGGGAGAGCAGTGTGGATAGATGTGGGGTGTCTGTCCTGACCATTGGACGTGAGCCAGCTCACTCCCTATCTTTAGGGAGATCGGGCCTTCCAGTAGGCGCCCCAACTCACAGTGTGTTCTGTGGACTTCCATCCAGCTCGGAAACAGAGGTGATCCTTGACTAACCTTTCTCATGGTCAGATTGGCTTTGGAACTGGTACGTTCTCCATTCCTTTCTCGGAAGGATCCTAATACATTCTACAGGCTCTGTGAAATCTTGAAAAGCAAGGGGGCCATGTTTAACTTCTTCTGAGGAAGCATTTCCATTTGACCACACCACCTTTTTAGGAGAATACCCATGAATTTCCCCCACAACTTCGGCTCTGGAGAACGCTGTTTCAGTTTGTTCCCTGTAGGTAATTCTTGATTTAAATGACCTCCAGAGAAAGGACTGGGATGGACGTAGCTTCAAATAATCCATCAGCATATAGGTTATTTCTTGTTAAAGGAACAGTGTGTTCTATTTCTGATGATGGTTTCTCTGAGACTATTTACTCAGATTTAATATACAGAAGAAAGTGTGGCATAAAGCAAGGAAGGGTAAAAATATAGGACACAGATGGGCATAGCTTTCATTAGCATGGCTGAATTCACAGACCGTTATGTGCATTATGGAGCCAAAGAACCTGGTATGGTGGGGTTATGGAGAGAGGTGTTGCAAAATTACTCATTCTTATACTTGAAGGTTAGATATCTGTCTCCAGGATGTTAGTCTACTAACTAATGATATGCAAAAACTCTCTCTCTCTCTCTCTCTCCTTCTCTCTCCTGTGGATTTAAAATAACCCAAACATGAAAATTCAAATTTTCCTTTTCTGGCATTTGCAACATACTCTTTCAGATATAATAACACCACCCAGTTATACTTCAAGTGGAGGAAAAAAATTCACAAAAGTCTGTTATCAGAGGAGGGAAAATTTGTGGGTTTGCTCCTCTGTGAGCAGTTTTGGCCTCTCTGATTTATTCTGGAAGCTATTTCTGTCAGCCACGAATTAAAGCATACTGGAGACACAGTTGTTGCTTGTTTTTATAACCTAGATAATTTCACCTGAAAAGAGTCGGTATGTTGGGCATGGCCTATTTACCTTTCAGATTAAAGACAGGATGTGCTGAGCAGAAAGAAAATAATGTGCAGCCATATTCATGCGTTTTTTCCATTACATTTTGTTGGCTCTAAGTAGTTAGAACTCCTTTTACTATTCATTTCTCTGAACCAAATGGATTTTCCAATGTTTAAAAAAGTGAGAGGAAATATAAAACTTTTTAGACCAAGCCCTTCTTTTCCTTGGGGCCTGTTGAGTGACCTTTAAGAACAGCCCACATATGGCCTTGGAGACGTTTACAGTTTGGAAAGATTTGCAGTGTGTGCGTGCACTGGTGCATGTGTGTGTGTGTGCGTGTGTGTGCGTGCGTGTACCCATGCACACATGTGCACCCGCATGGGTTAGTAGCTTTCAAATGAAGCAGAGAGCCTGCAGTGGTTCTTGCCTGGATGCTAACAGACATCTATGGTAGGATTTCAAGAGGATTGCCATTTTTGGGGGTGCCTGGGTGGCTCAGGTCATGATCTCATGGTTTGTGGGTTAGAGCCCCGCGTTGGACTTCGTGCTAACAGCTCAGAGCCTGGAGCTGGCTTTGGATTTGTTGCCTCCGGTTCTCTTTCTGCCCCTCCCCAGCTCACACTCTGTCTCTCTTTAAAAAATAAATAGATATTAAAATTTTTTTTTTTTAATTTTTAAAAAGTGAGTGCAGATTGGGAGGTAGGAAGACCAGATTCAGGTTTAGGCTTTGCTGTCAACGTGTGTAACTTTAGGCAAGACCTGTGGCTTCTCTGAACCTTAGTTTCCTCCCCGGTGGGGTGGAGGGAGGTAGGGGATGATCATCCTGATCTTGGAGCACTGTAGGGGGCATCGAGTGAGAACTCCAGGCAAGTAGCTAGCTCAGTGCTGAGTCTCTTTTCAGTTGGGGCTGTTAGTCCTTTCTTTCCTAAGTTCTATCCGTGTGCTGAGCTGTTCTGCTTTTCAGTAATGCTTCAGAGAAAGGAGGTCCTGTAAAGACTTGACTGGCTCCCTCTTTAGCCTTTTATAAGAAGACGATTTTATAGGTGATTTCAACCTTACTGCTATTCTGAGACACCCACAGACTGGTGGTTAGCATAGAGAGAGAGATTCTCTGTTGGATTTGTCCAAAGATTGGCTGAGACAAAACAAAAAACAAAAAACCCCAGGCTCTTAACTACAGAGAACAAACTGGTGGTCACCGTGGGGGAGTCGGTGGGGGATGGGTGAGGTAGGTGAAGTGACCTTACCGTGCTGAGCGCCGAGTCGTGTGTGGACCCCTGAATATTGTACACCTGAAACTAATATAATACTGTCTGTTAACTCTACTGGAATTAAAATTAAAATAATCAAAGCCTTCAAAAAACCCTGTAACAGTGAATAGACGTGCATGTTTCTGACGGACGTAAGAGATTAGATGTCAGAGTGTCTCAGGCTACCATTTATTTAAAAGCTGCTTACCCCCAATAAGGATATAGTAATAGAATAACTCATTGGCTTGATATGTATGGCCTAGTATCATTTTAAGTATTTTTTATTGAGAACTTTCTGGAACCACAGGAAGTTAATGAGGCATCGTATGCCAGCAACGTGACAAACATTTTTTGTCCCCTCCTCTGGTGGTGACCTGCTGCCTTTCCTGAAGCGCTCACATTTTCTCCTGTTCCCTGCCTTCCCATCCTGTGGTTCTATTAAATGCACAGAAGTAAATTCTGCCAGTTCAAAGCCTTCTCTGATTCTGTTGGCTTCTGATACTAAAACATTCTGGTGTGCAAGTTTGTCTTAGGCTCTCCCTCCACTTTAAGTCAGGGCAAAGTGAATTTATCTTTGTCGGGTCTGCAGTGACTTCATCTGTCCTTGTTTATTTGTAAATGACTTCGGTCTTCTCCCTGCTGAAACTTGAAAGAGCTCCGAGGAATAGGACTTTGCATCAGTCAAGTCGCTGATTTGAAATGCAAATTCTGATACTCTGTTTTCCTACTGAGGCGTGAGCTGCTTCAGGCCACATAGCGTCTGAGAAAAGGAGCAAATTGTAGGAGCGTGAGAAACAGAGTCCAGCTGACTCAGGAAGGAGTTGGCTGTCAGGGCCCATGATCTCATCCACGCACAGTGCTCACTCCCTCCAGGCGAGTGTGAGATGCAGCAAGAGGGAAGGGGGCAAGAGGAAGCCATACTCTTAGGGCTGAGTGACTGCGGTGGCACCTCTTCCTGGGTGCCACTGTGGTCGCATGTCTGAGAGACTGGGTCTCAAATCTGGTTGCTTGGGCTTCGTTGATTCAACAGACACAAAAATATTCATTGTGCCGTGGATCGTCCTGATGGTCGAGATATGGTCATGAATCATCGGATCAAGGCCCGGTTTTCAGAGAGCTCAGATTTTAGTGCGAGGCACAGATAGTGGCGAGCAGATATGCGTTGGTATAATGATAGACGCTCTGAGCTGAAACAGAGCAGGGCGAGGGCATAGCTAGTGCTGTAGGAGAGGCGCTTCTACTATGCATTGGATGGTCGGGAAGTCTCACTGATAAAGTATTGTTTAGGCAGAGACGTGGAGGAGCTGGGCAACCAGCCGTATAGATATTTGGCAAAGGAGAGTTTTTGGCAGAGGGGAGCAGCGTGGCAGTCTGAAACTGGGGTTGGGTTTGGTGTTCCGGTACTGCAAGGAGGCCTGTGTGTGTGTGTGTGTGTGTGTCTGTCTGTCTGTCTAGCAGGGGGGACAGTAGGAGATGAAGTTGGAGGGGTCGTGGGGTCTGTCTGGGGACCTTGCAGACTATAGTAAGGATTATGGCCTCGCTGTTCTGTGAGAACAGAAGGCTTCAGAGGGTTTTAACCCATAAAGTTAACGTGATTTAATCATATTTAAAATGGGTCACTGAGGGGCACCTGGGTGGCTTGGTCGGTTGAGTGTCTGACTTTGGCTCTGGTCATGATCTCACAGTTCGTGGGTTCGAGTCCCATGCTGGGCTCTGTGCTGGCAGCTCAGAACCTGGAGCCTGCTTCAGATTCTGTGTCTCCTTCTCTTTCTGCCCCTGCCCCTCTCATGCTCGCTCGCTCTCTCTCTCTCTCTCTCTCTCTCTCTCAAAAGTGAATAAACATTAAAAAAATGTTTTAAATAAAATAAAAAATAAATGGGTCACTGTGTTAATAGGGGTTATCCAGAGAAACAAATCCAATAGGAAATAGATGTACACACACACACATATGTGTGTGTGTGTGTGTGTGTGTGTGTATAGACAGAGATAGAGAGATTTATTATAAGAAATTTGCTTGTGCAATTATGAAGGTGAGGTCTCTTGATTTACCGCCTACAAGCTGGAGGCTGGCCACAGGAGACCTGATGGTGTAGTTCAAGTCTGAGTCTGAGGGCCTGAGAATGAGGAGAGCCCCTGGCGGAAATTCCTGCCTGAGTGTGGAAGATCAATGTCTTAGCTCCTGTGGTCAGGCAGAGAGAAGGAATTCTCCTTTCCTCTGCCTTGTGGTTCTGTTCAGGCCCTCAGCTGATGGGGCGAGGCCCACCCACACCGGGAGGCAGTCTGTTTTCCTTGGTCTCCCAATTTAAAAACCAATCTCATCGGGAAACACCCTGATACATGCACCTAGAAGTAATGTTACATCCAAACACTTAGCCAGCCCTTGGCCTGCAAGTTGACACCTAAGATTAACCATCACAGTCACCCTGTGACTCACTACTCCCACTCTCGCTGCTGCATAGAGAATTAACTACAGGAGCAAGGATGAAAGCAGAGGCACTCGTTACGAGATAAATGTAATACTCCAGACCAGAGGTAATAGGGGCTTGGACCAGCAGGTGGTAGCCACTCATGTCTTTGAGTAGTCTAAGGCTTCATTTTCTTTTGTATAATACAGGGATAATAATAAATCATCTGAAGCTACAGAGAAGACAGTAGGCAGTGTGCAGTAGACAATCTGGGTAAAGCATCCAGACCAGTGCCCGGAATGTAGCTAGTGGGCATGTAACTCTCTACTAATTTTAGTGTGATCATTGAGATTTTGCTTGGAAACCTCCAGGATAACACTGGCCATTCAATTATAGAATTTTAAATTCTAAGCTGTTTTTTCTTCTACATCCCTTTGAAGGCTATTTCTATATAAATTCTACCTATGAGTGCTGGCTGTGTTGAAACCTAATTTTTATTCTACTCACCAGCCCTGTAATATTTGAATAGGCTTATCTTACTGTTGAAGACGAGATTACTCATTAAAAAGGCCCACGGTGCTCCATCCATTGTGGGAATATTAATAAACAGTCGCTCGGTCCCCTCCCTCCACCCTTTTTGTTGACAGAAGCCTTGGAGTGAGCTTCATTTGCACAACATTCTTGCCTTTGATCATAGGTTGAGCAAGTACTTCAGGCTTTTCTATTTTCTCTTAGGAAAGCATGTGGTATCGGGATAGGGGGGTGGCACTGGAATATGAAACAAGATTTAATTTCTTTTTCACAAAGAAGGTTATAAAAAGATGGTGTGTTGGCAGTCTGTGTTGGTACATTACGGACTCTCTCTCTTTTTTTCCAAAGCATACCTTGCCAAAGTTTAATTTTTCAAACCACACGTTGGAATGCGATAGGCTGGCCGAACATGCAAATCACCACCCAAGAGCAGGCTCAGTGGGAGCCCAATGAGAGAACGTACCCTTACCTCCACTGAGCCACCCAAGTTTACCTGTTCTTTTGTAGTCACACTTTTATTCCAACGTCCTCTAAGTCTATTCCCGTCTTCATCCTGATGCTACTCTTGCATTTGACACTGCCGCATCCCAGCCACGGTGCTGTGTGCACGGACACGGTTAGTCCTGTTCTCGGGGGGAAGTGCGGTGTGCTATGGCAGCATCAGGGAAGCCGCCGAAACTAGACCTGGGGAGGTGAGGGAAGGTTCCTGTGCGGCTGGGGCCAAGAGAGGCCTAGGAGGTTGCTTGACGGCAGCGTTGGTGCGGCTGTGGATAGATGAGTGGCCAAGGGAGGAGACACAGCCACGTGTGAAGGCCAAGGAAGAGGGGCATACTGAGACCCTGAACTGACAGACGGCTCTGGGATGTGCGGTGGGAGGTATGGGGGTGCTTGGGCATGAGATTGGGGAGGCGAGCAGAGACTGGGTGGGGAGGGTCTGTGTACCTTGTTCAAGAGCATCACGAAGCCACCGAAAGGCCTTGTTTGGGAGTGGGGTAGGGAAGGGGGCTCGGGCACACAGTGGACCATGGTCTGAAGGGGAGCAGACGAGCAGGGTGAAGGAGGGGGCTGGCGAGAGCGCGGAGAACACCCCCTCATCCACATATGCTGTATGGACTACAGTTGACTGCTGTTTTGAGGTCCGGAGTATGAAAATTATTTTCGTATCCCAGTTTCTCCTTCGTATGCTTGTGGATACTAATGTCAGATTTCCTAGAATGTTGCTGTCAGAAGGCCGCTCCTGTCTGAATCTTCTTCCTTGGGGCTGTCACTCAGGTCTGTTGCACAGCGTCCATTCAGATCACCTTCTGCTGTGCCTTGTATACAAGGTACCTCACCTCTTCATGTCTTTCTTTTCCAGAATCTTCCTCCTGTCTTCTTTTAATGCTCCCCTCGCTCAATTCCTAATGAAGTCTCATTGCCAGGTCAGGGCAGTTATAAATCAACACACCAATTCTGACAAGCAGAGTAACTAGCTTGGGGACATTTATTGGTGAAAAACTCAAACACGGTTCTTCTCGTGGCCTCCGCTACCCTCGTGTAAAATGAGCAGCTCTTTCCTGAGAGCATTCAGTATAAAAATCGAATCGGATAGATTTCATACACTTCTCTGCATTGCCTTCCTTTCCAGAAATCTGAGCGGGATCCATTTTATCCTCCCATCCAGACTTGAAGTTCCCTGAGGCCAGAAGCCCGGGAAGAAAGACCTCACCAATGAGCACTGTCGTCATAATAAAGCAGCACGCATTCACCCACCTTATGTTTTCAAAAAAATTTTTTGTAATGTTTATTCATTTTTTGAACATGAAAGAGAGACGGAGTATGAGTGGGGGAGGGGAAGAGAGAGAGGGTGGCACAGAATCCGAAGCAGGCTCCAGGCTCCCAGCTGTCAGCCCAGAGCCCGCTGCAGGGCTCGAACTCACGAGCCGTGAGATCATGACCGAAGCCAGAGTCAGACACTCAACCGACTGAGCCACCCAGGCGCCCCCCACCCACCTTATTCAATGTGAAGCATTTCATCCATAAAATGATGACCCAAATCGATCATTTAAAAATATCCCTAAAGATCATGCAGTAGGTATTCAGTAATTCCTTGTTTACTAGTGTAACAAATTTTTGGGTTTGCGCATTCACATTTTGAAGCCCACTCACCCCTCCCTCCCAAGCAAATTGTTTACCCAGTTGCCAAGTCCCTAAAGTACTCGGGGCAGGGACATTGACTGTGCTGGAGTCAGAGAGCAACTCCGGCTAATGTCACGACTTCTGCAAAGTTTGCAGTAATTTCAGGGTGGGATGTGTAGGGTTTTGGTTCCTCTGTTTATGTCTTTGTAGAAATAGGAAGTCAAAGGCAAACGAAGGCCCCCAGGGACGGGTCACAAGGAAGGGCACATAGCTGATTTCTTGCTTCTCTTCCACTGTCCACCCAGAAGGGCTTTTGGTCCCAGACTTTTGACTTCAACTAAAATGCAGAGGTTTTGTGACCAATCTCATGTACGCTGATGGGATAGAGAATGTAATTAGAAATACAGTGAAGCTTCAGTTACTTATTTTCTTCCTTCTCACTGCATTTTTCCTTACTCTGTTTTTTTTTAAGTTTATATAAGAGAGAGAGAGAGCGAGAGAGCAGGAGAGGGGCAGAGAGAGAAAGAGAGAGAATCTTAAGCAGCCTCAATGCTGTCAACACCCACACGGAGCTCGGGCTCGCAATCCATGAGATCATGACCTGAGCCAAAACCAAGAGTTGGACGCCTAACTGACTTAGCCATTCAGACGTCCCGCTTACTCTCTTCTTTTTAAAGACCAATTTTTACCCTTAATAAGCAATACATGTTGTTGTTAAAACACAAACAAAAGTTTTCAAGGTGTTGACTGTACGATCAGACTCCTTCTCTGTGTGCAAATATATAAATACATGGATGGATATATATTCACACGCATCACTTAATAGAGAAATGAGATCTTTACAGATATTTTTCTTCAACTGGAGTGTTACAGTTTAACTTATGTATTGTAGGCACGCTTCTACGTACTAATATCTAGACCCACCTCCTTTTTAAGGGTTAGATAGTGTCCTATGGGATGGCTGTGTCAACATTTATTTAATGAGACTTCTACTAATAATGAATGGGCCAATGTTTGCTATCAGAAATAAAAATGCTTCTACTTGTATAAATGTTGAACTGTATTAAGGAAACATTTCTAGAAGTAGAATTACCTACTGCAAAGGCACGTGCATTCTAAGCTGATATGAATTGCCAAATTGCCTTCCCAAACTGTGGAGTCAACAGCCCCCACCGAATGTGTAGGAAAGCCCCCTTCTTTAATGTTCTGGGTAATTTTCAAATTTTTTACCTTCTCTAATCCAAGATGTGCAAAACACATACCTCACTGTTGAATCAATGCTTCCTCTTTTAAGGAGGAAGCAAACTGGGGCAAAACAAACTTAATCTCATGCATCTATTTTTCACAAATACACAGCATGTCCAGTGCTGGTACGGTTTCAGCTGGTTTTATACCATGGCACTCAGTACTGTCAAGTTAGGAAAACGGGTCTGATGAAGAGCAGTATAGCCTATGTTGGAGATGTGAATGAATGAGAACGCATTGTGCTTCTAAGGTTGGTCCTCATGTTGGTGGGACGTGCATTACCACACACAGAAGTTTAGATTCACTGGTAAGATGTTGCCATGTAGGAAAAAGAACTTCTAAAAATTTAGACAAGTTGAAGCCAACGAGGTTGTGAGCTAACTAGAAAAGTCAGTTAGCGGTCAACCTCCATGAATAGTTAAGTGTATCAAGGATTGTTACGTGGTGTTTTCCAGGTATGCCTGGCACCTCTTGGAATCAGGCTAGACCCAGTCAGTGCCTTGTCTCCAGGGAGATACATGGCTCTGTGTATGCCAGGAGCATCAATGGTATTGGATCATTTCCCATCCCCCCAGTAGGGGGATCCGTTTGGTTGGACTCTTTCGGTGTTTGTGAGTGATTAGCCCTGGGAATGTAGGGTGTAGGGTTTTTATTCAATCTCTTTGATCCTCCGTTTATTCATGTATTTAAAAAAAATCAAGGAGGGGAGCCTGGATGTGCCTCAGTCAGTTAAATGTTTGACTTCAGCTTGAGTCATGATCTCATAGTCCGTGGGTTTAAGCCCTGTATCAGGCTATGTGCTGGCAGTTCAGAGCCTGGAGCCTGCTTCCCATTCGGTGTCTCCCTCTCTCTCTGTCCCTGCCCTGCTTGTGCATTCTCCGTCTCTCAAAACTAAACATTAAAAAAACCTTTTTTTTAATCAAGGAAAGGGGCACCTGGATGGCTTAGTTGGTTAAGCAATCGGCTTTGGCTCAGGTCATGATCTCTCAGTTTGTGAGTTCGAGCCCTGCGTCGGGCTCTGTACTGATAGCCTGGAGCCTAATTCAGATTCTGTGTCTCCATCTCTCTCTGCCTCTCCCCTGCTTACTCTATGTCTTTCAAAAATAAATAAACATTAAAAAATTTAATAAAAAATATCAAGGTCAAGGAAAGACAAAGCGTTTAAGTACCTGCCATGTAATAGGGATGAGTGCTATTTTCCCCCCTCATTTACTCTTACTCTCCAGTTTATACATTAAGCATTGTGGGATTGAACCCCATACTAGGTTCGTCACTTAGAGTGGAGCTGGCTTGGGATTCTCTCTCTCCCCTTGTTCCCCTCCCCTGCTCGCTCTCACACATTCTCCCTAAAATAAATGAAAGGGAAAAAAAATAAAATATATAAATCTAACCCACTATCATTACTAGTCACTTGTGTGAACTGGGGATAATACTAGTCCCAGGGTTGCTGTGAAGAGTAAGTGAGATGATTTTAAGACCCTGTCACAGATGCTCTCATCCCCATCCAATTCGTTTCTGTAGTTGTAGGCCAGAGGTTCCAGAAGAGTCGTCCTCAAAGCAGCTGTGAACTTGTTAGAAATTACAAATTCCTGAGGCACCTGGGTGGCTGAGTCAGCTAAGCTTCCCGACTTCAGCTCAGGTCATGACTTCACAGTTAGTTCAAGCCCCATGTCGGGCTCTGTGCTGACAGCTCAGAGCCTGGAGCCTGCTTCAGATTCTGTGTCTTCCTTTCTCTCTACTTGACCCCCATCCTCAACCTACTAAATCAGAAACTCTGGGGGTGGAACCCAGGGAGCCGTGTTTCTGTCCATCCTCTGGGGGCTCTGCTGGCATGCTGGGGTCTGTGCTGAGCACTCTTACGGTGAAGTAGGTACGCATTGCCTACTACCGTGCGCTTTCAAATACATTTCCTCCCTCTTTCTCTTTTGTGACCACTGACACATTTCTGAAACATCTGGTCACATGGCTTTGACTTAAGATCTTTGCCTAATTATCTAGTTTTGCTAGAATATGGTGCTAACCCAAGACATTTGGAAAGTGGCTGTTGAAGGATAATAACTGGGTTAGGTTTTCAACGAGACAGTCAAGGGCAACGTTGGCCATGCAAGCCTGTGGGTTTCCTAAGTGAAAGAAAAGGAAGACAGGTTACGGCAGTTAATGTGAAGAAAAGTCAGCTCCGCGTACAAAATCCCTTGATTTCTAGAAACTTGGTTTTCAGGAATGTCGAAAACATTCACATTTTTGCAGAATAAAGTCTTGGGAGAAAATTAGGAGATGAGGAAATAGTTGCAATTTGGTACCACCCAGTTGTAAGTAGAAAGATACTCTGCAAAAACATGCAGAGTGGTTGAATAAAATCATTTAAATTAATGTAAAATATTACAAGATGACTCACATTCAACCAAGTCACTGTTACTTCAACTTTTTCTACTTGTTCAGAGTTCACATTTCATGTGTGTGTGTGTTTTAGAGAGAGAGAGAGGGGCGCCTGGGTGGCTCATTCGGTTGAGCGTCTGACTTCAGTTCAGGTCATGATCTCACAGTTGGTGGGTTTGAGCCCCGCATTGGGCTCTGTGCTTATAGCTAGCTCAGAGCCTGGAGCCTGTCTTTGGATTCTGTCTCTCCCTCTCTCTGTCCCTCCCGTGCTCTCACTATCTCTCTCTCTCTCAAAAAATAAATAAAACATAAAAAAAAATTCTTTAGAGAGAGAGAGAAAAGGGGTGGTGGGAAGGGGAGGGGGAGAAAGAGAGAGAGAGAGAGAGAGAGAGAGAGAGAGAGAGAGAGAATGAGAATGAATGAGAATCTCCAGGTTCTGTGCTCAGCACGGAGCCCAACGTGGGGCTCGAACCCATGATCCTGGGATCATGCCTGAGCCAAAATCAAGAGTTGGACATTCAACTGACTGAGCCACCCAGGCACCCCCGGAGTTCACATTTCTTAAATCTAATAAATTCTCTTTTATAAATGTAGCCAAGGAAGAAGTTTATTTATGGCTCATGGCTCTTCTAAACTGATAGTACATCATTTCTAACCAGTATTCGATGCAGAGAAACAATGTCCTCTTAAAAAAAAAAGAACAGCATCACTATTGTAAAACTTCCGGGTCATTGATGTGAACTCTTTTGATGCTGGCCCTGTAGGTTATAGCCTGTAAGGAAAAAATGTAGTTCATGATGAGTTAGCTTCCTTGTCTCATTTATAGAAACGTAAATATTCTTGAAAACTTTCAAAAATTTAGGTAATCATTAATATTGCTATCCTTGATTTTAATTAAGATTTTATTTCACTATAATTTATTCAAACTGTGGTTTAAATAGTAGTACAGATACTAGGGCTTTATGTAAAGTGTAACACAGATGATTCTTGCTTTAGGAAATATTAAAATATGAGATTTGGTGGAAAGTGTAATTTTTTTTTTCTTTTTAGCTTAAAAATTTGTACAACAGGGGCACCTGGGTGGCTCAGTTGGTTGAGGGTCTGACTCCTGATTTGGGCTCAGGTCATGATCTCATAGTCCATGAAATCGAGCCCCTTGTGGGGCTCTCTGCTGACAGCGGGGAACCTGCTTGTGATTCTCTGTCTCTCTCTCTGTCTGTTCCTTTGCCCCCTCTTTCTCTCTCAAGAATAAATAAACTTAAAGAAAATTGTACAACAGTATTTTTAGGACTTTTCAAACGTACAACAAAGGTGAAAGAATTTTAACAATGAATATCTATATTCCTCCCACATCTCAGATTCTGACATTAAATTTTTCCTCTGCTTGCTTTATCCTGCATCTGTCCACCCACCCATTGTATGGATACTCACTGCAAATTCTCTAGTAAAATGTGAGCACCACATTCGTCCTTGAGTGTACTTAGATAGTTCGAACGGTTATATTTTATGCAGAAAACTTGCATAGTCCTACATCACAGCTCAAGTTTTTTTGACCCTTTATTAATTTGGGGTTTGTTTCTTTCTGTATTACTAAAGGCTTTATGTGCATTCTGGCAGAGTCAGAAAGGCTGCCCAAGATTCAAATAGGGGCTCTTCAGGTACACAGGAGGAGGAGGAAGAAAGTGGAAAGTGAGTTCAGTGGAATCTCCCAATGTTTAATCCGGGCTGTGCTCATTCTCTCTGCCTGTCCTGGGCCTGCTGACGGGGACCGTGGGGCTAGCTGAGGGCTGGCAGGTCTGAGGGCTAATGTTTCTTTGGAGGAAATGGAAGGATGTAATGGCCCAGCATCTTGTTTTCTTTCTCCTGGAACCATGGGCTGCTTTTCTGGGTATGCAGTGTTGGAAACATTGGAACCAGTATCAGAACTGGGGCTCCCTCTGGTAAGAAAGGTGACCCTGGGGGGAGAGAAGGGAAAGCCTCTGAGAGGTCAAGCGGAGAGTTAATTGAATTACTTGTGCTGGAAGCAGATCTTTATGAGGCTCATGGCTGCTGCCTGCTATCATCCAAAGGTGCTTCCAGTCTAGCCCATGAACTCACTTCGTTGTGCAGACTGGATCGGTCTGTAGCATTTCCAGTGGATTTCTCTTTGGAGCTGTTTCCATCACTGGGTTTCTTAGTTTAGGGGTTTCACGATCACCTGAGATGAAGGTAGAAGTGTTCGATCACTCTTGCTTGGTGAGGACTGGAGGTACTTTGGATTAGGGGCCAGATTTAATCTCGCATATCGAATGGCTGTTCTCAAACGTACAAGGTGGATCTCAGTACCCTTTTCCAAAAACAGGAACAGCACTATTTTGGGCTAAGTGTTTAAAGGATCTCAATTAGAGCTTTGACTTGGGCATATATAACTTCCTTCTTGGGCTTCTTTTCCTGTTTCTTCTGGAACTAGCTGAATGCATGTATTCCCTATGGACATGTTGGTTAAGAAGGATTCCTTCCTTCCTGTGGAGCTCATAGTTCTGAATAGTACAAAATAACTTAAAGGCACTGATGATGGACATCTCTTCCTTGGTTAGACTTGAGGGCATGGATTGTATTGAACTAAAGGTTTTCAGACTTGGTTGCATATTAGAATCACTGCGAGTTTGAAAACACTGATGCCAATTTAACAAGATTGCCGAATGCAAGATAAATATACAAAAATAAGTTGTGTTTTTGTACACTAGCAAAGGATGATGTGGTAGTGGCACATGGAGACAACAGTTATTAGCAATAAGTTCAAAAGGAATAAAACACTTGGGAATAAGTTTAACAAAAGTACAAAATTCATACTCTGAAAACTACATAACGTCACTGAGAGAAGTTCCAGAAGACTGAATAGAAAGACACTCCATGTTCATGGGTTAAAAGAGTTACTAACACAAATGTCCACGGGAGACACTGCATATTTGGGTCCAGACCACCACAAAAAAGCAAGTATCACAACAGAGAAGGTCACACGAATTCTTTCATTTCTCAGCACATATAAAGGTTATGTTAATACTGTACTATAGTCTTTTAAGTGGAGAATAGCATTTTACCTTTACAAAAGCTATGCACATTGCTTGACTAAAAACTACTTTATTGCTGGGGCACCTGATGGCTCAGTCAGTTGAGAGTCATTCTGGATTTCAGCTCAGGCCATGATGCCAGGCTCGTGGGATTGAGCCCTGTGGTCAGGCTCTATGCTGAAGTGTGGAACCTGCGCAAGATTCTCTCTCTGTCTCTCCCCCCCACCGTCCCCCCCCCCCGCTTCTCCCCTGCTTCCATGCTCTCTCTCTCTTTATCTCATAACAAAAGAAGCAAAACAATAGCAACAACAGAATACTTTATGGGAAAAAATGCTAACCATCCTCTGAGCTTTCAGCAAGTCACAGTCACCGATCACAGATCACCATAACAAATAAAATAATAATGAAAAGGTTTGAAATATGGTAAGAATTATCAAAATGGGACACAGAGACATCAAGTGGGCAAATGCTGTTGGAAAATGGCGCTGATCGACTTGCCCAGTACAGGGTTGCCACAGGCTTCAATGTGTAAAAAATGTAGTATCTGTGAAACACAATACACACACAAGGTATGCTTGTGTTGTTAAAATGGCAGTCAAATGGACCTGCAGATGGAACTCCTATCAAAACCCCAAAGATCTTCTTTGTAGGAACTGACAAGCTTGTCCTAAATTTCATATGGAAAATCGAGGGTCCTGGAATAGTCAAAACAATCTTGTAAAAGACTAAAGTTGGAGAACTCTGTTCCAGATTTCAAACTTACTACAGCACCATGATAATCAGAACTATGTAACACTGTCATAAGGATAGACAGCGCGATCAGTGAGATAGACTTGACAGCTCCAGAAATAAATCCTCATGTTCATTGTCAATTGATTTCCATCCAGGGTGCCAAGGCAATTCAAGGGGGAAAGAAGAGTTTTTCAATAAATGGTGCTATGATAACTGGGTATCCATTGGCCAGGGAATGAAATTGGACTGTGTCTTCACTCCAGGGACAAACATTAACTCAGATGGATTATACCCAGCTGCAAGAGCTAAACCTACAAACTCTTCATAGAATGTATGGGAAATAGAAAAAACTGTATGACCTTGAATTAGGCAAAGTGTGCACCAAAGAAAAAAAATTGGACTTCATCAAAATTAAAGTCCTTTACAATAGACATCCTCAAGAACATGAAAAGATAAGCCATAACTTGGGAGAAAATGTTTGCAAACCATTTCTGATATGGGACACCTGCAGAGTGTACAAAGAACTCTTACAACTCAATAATAAAAACACAGATCAAAGGGCAATTAAAAAAGGGCAAAGGATCCGAATAGAAAGTCTGGATCAAAGAAGTCTCCCAACTTTGAGTTCTAATCACAAGCCCAGGTCGTTAACTGCACTTTTGATCAACTGGCTATAAATCAGAGGTTCCCATGACCGCCTCCTTGGCTTCAATTAATTTGCTAGAGGAACTTGGAGAAGGATTTTACTTACTCGATTACTGGTTTTTTATAAAAGGGTAGAACTCAGGAACACCCAGAAAGAACACCTGCGTAGGGCAAGGTGTGGGGGAAGGGCATGAAGCTTCCGTGTCTTGCCAAGTGCATCACTCTTAACCAAATCTGTGTTCACCTACCGGTAAGTTCTCTGAAACTGGCCTTCTGGGTTTTAATGGAGGCTTCATTACATAGGCGTGACTGACTGAATCAGTTGCCAATGGCCAATGATGTCACCTCCAGCCTCTCTCCCCTTCCTGGAGCTCGATTGGTGGAACCAAACGTTCTAGCCCTCTATTCATGGGTCAGTACCCTTAGAGACCAGCCTGCATGTGACCCAGGGGCATCCCAATGTCACCTCATTAACACAAAAGGCACCTTTATCTCTCTTGCTACTGTGGAGATTGCAAGGGTTTTAGAAGCTCTGTGCTAGAAAGATGAAGAATGTATTTGTATTTCTTATTGGCAGTATCACAGCTGCCCTTCCCATTAGCGTCCATTAGTTTGCAGTGTTTCTTATCTACTGAAACATACCTGTCTTCTATCCTTTCAAGGCTTTGCCCTCTGCCAGGAAACTACTGCCTTTTCTGACTACCTCCTGTTAAAATCCTCCTGCCCTAATTATTTGTGAATGGTGACAGGATTATCCCAGAGACAAGGTTTTCATCAAAGAAATCTAAAGGTTGAAATTTCTGGTTAATGTTGACAGAGTGAACTGTCAATTCTGGGTGGAGAGAGTGAGATTTTCAAAGGCATATAATTATACACACCTAATTTTTAAGTCCTAATTGTAAGAAGTCCTACAAAGGAGACACCAAGAGTGTTTTCAGTCTTGGAAGGTTTTAAACAGGTGACAGAAGAGATCTGGTTTATATATATTTTTTTAAGTTTTTATTTTGAGAGAGAATCCAAATCCGAATGCAAAGCAGGCTCTGCACCAAGTGGAGCCCCCACTGGGGCTCGATCTCATGAATCATGAGATTATGACCTGAGCTGAGATCAAGAGTTGGACGCTTAACCAACTGAGCCACCAGGGTGTCCCTCAGATTTATATTTTATAAAAGTCCCTTTTGCCAACAGTGTGGAGAATTAACGAGAAAGAGGGAAAAACAGATATGGGAAGACTAATAGATGAACTCAGGCTGAAGCCTAGGCAAGAGATAGTGCATGGAAAGTGGCCAACAGTCAGGGCAGAAGAGACCGAAAGAGGTGAACAATCCCTAATCAATACTTAGGAAAAGGGATGGGTAGGACTTCGCAGTGTATTAAGTCATGTAATAATGTGTTCTGTAAGTACCTTCTAGCTGTCCTTTGGGGTCCATCAGAGAATAAGACTGTGTCCCTGTACTTGGAGCTGAATTTCTAGGGAGGCAGCAAGATGATACACAAGTAACATCCCCTGATGCGGAGGGAGGGTTGGCCTTTTTAGCCAGTGAGGCCTGTCTGAGGAGGTAACACTGAACAGAGTCCTGAAGGACGTGAGATCACACCGTCTGGGGGAAGGGCATCGCAGGGAGAAGACATGGCACAGATCAAGAAGGACCTTCTTCAGGAGCAGGTCCGGCATGTAACAGGCAGGTTCCTATTCCCAGCGTAAAGGCGGAATGTGGTAGAAATGAGCTCAGAGCAGCAGCTGGGAGCGAGACCAGGTGGGACCTTGTGAGCCGTGGTCAGGAGCTGGAGAGGCCATCTGCGTGAGATGCACACTCACTGGAAGACTTGGGGCAGGAGCATAAGACACGATTGATTTATATTTTGTAAAGGTGTGTAAAGAGCACCTTGGCTGCCACGTGGAATGGAGACCAGCAAGAAAGGTGTTGCAGCGGTCTCTGAAAGGCGTGACCTTGGAGTGCGGAGAAATGTTCAGACGTGGGGCACGTTTTGGTTGTTGCGTTTGAGAAAAAGAGGACTCGGGGATATCTTTGTGTTTGTTCTGGCCGAGCAACTGGGTACTGGGTTCCGTTTACTGAGATGGGGAAGACTGGGGGCGTGGGGAGGCAGGTAGGTCGGGGCAGGGGGTTCAGGAGCTCTGGTAGCTGTGAGGGCGTGCTAGCCGGCTGAAGACATCGCCTAGGCACTTACTGGATACGGGGGCGAGAGAGAGGAGCCGTCCATTTCTGGGTATCACAGCTGGGTGGATGCACGTGCCACTCACAGAGATAGAGAATGCAGGGCAAGCGCAGGATCTGGGGGAGAGAACCATCTTTAGGGCCTGGACATGTTTCTGTGTTCCACCATATTAATTAAATGGAATGTCGACTGTTTGAAAGAAAAACTGTTTCCCTTTTTGTCATCAGTATTTTCAAAAAGTTCTTTTTAGGGGCTCCTGGGTGGCTTAGTTGGCTAAGCATCCGACTTCGGCTCAGGTCATGATCTCACGGTTCGTGGGTTCGAGCCCCGCGTCGGGCTCTGTGCTGACAGCTCAGAGCGTGGAGCCTGCTTTTGATTCTGTGTGTCCCTCTCTCTCTGCCTCTCCCCTGCTCATGATCTGTCTCTCAAAAATAAATGTTAAAAAAAATCAAAAAGTTCTGTTTAAACCATTTTCCTTAGAATTTATTAGCTGTTAGGAAAAATTGCATATTGAGGTATATCTGTTTAATGCTATTACTTAATGGAATGTAATTTTTTTTAAAGGAGATAAGAGTTTATTGAATACACCACAAAGGGGCAGCGGGTAGAGCAGCAAAGGAGAGCCGATCTGCCAGGAGGCAGGGGTGGTGGGGGCTGCCGTTCAGGGGGAGAGGTGAGGGCTATGGGAACATCTGGAATTTTCCTCTTTTGCTGCCTTTGCCCAGTTGCAAGTAGCACATTGGTCAGCTAGGGCCTCTGGCTGTTTTGGGCCTGTTTGCTCAGTGGTCACCGCGGGCCCTTTGCCCTCACTCAGGTCCCCTCACTCAGGTTCCAGCCTGTTGCCTAAAGGCAGTCTCCACCCCCCCACCCCCCAGATAGATGGACAGTAACAGATCTTTGGCTTTTGGGGGGGGTGTCTCCTCTTCACTAGCTGCTTCATGCTGGAAGGGGTCGGGTGGGTGGGGAAGGACACGCTGTCTCTACCTAGACGTGTTCGTCCCCAGGGGTTCTGTGCAGTTAGGGACCAGAGCACCGCTAGTTAACGTGCTGATAGGCGAGCTGGGGGAAAGTCCATGGTGCCCGGGACGCAGCGGGAAGGGACCCTCACGGTGTGGGCTGGAATCCTTGGTGAATCTTCGTTTGTCTGTGGGGGTCATTCAGACGTGTAGGGACGGATATTGGCTGCAGATCCAGATGGTGGCCAGAACCGTGGGGGCCCGAAGAAGCGAGGCAGCCGCGAGTCTGCTGTGAGTCCACAACCCGTGTGGATTCGCCCTGGCTGAGCTGCCGGCTGTGCCACACGTGGGAATGGAGCCCTCGGGGGGGGGGGCACGGGAAGAAAAAGGGGTCCTTCACCCTCACAGTGGGGACAGGCGACCTGTTCACCCTCAGACCTTCGGGCCACACCGGGGAGCTGCCCCGGCCAGAGACCTTCAGTTGTCCGAGGAGTGCTGGGGGAGGCCTAGGAGGGGCTGCGGAGAGAAAGGAGAGGGAGGGCAGGACCCCTCACCCTTCTGGGCCTAGGTGGCATCCGGCTAGGTTCCCCCTGGGGCTTCGGATCCTCTCCCAGGAGTAACCTTGGCGGGAGGCGGTCAGTTCTGCAAGGGCTGCTACAGTCGGGCCACCAGGGAATGTCCCCAGAACCCGGGAAGGGCCCCGGCCCCATCCTGGCAGAGGTTCCCTGGGGGAGGGGCCCAAATGGGGGGTGACCATCTGGTGGCCCAAGGCGCAGGCGGTGAAAGAAGTCACCTGAGGCCAAAGAACCAAGGAGATCGAGGTTTATAGAATACACATGAGGGAGCGGTGGGCAGCACAGCAGAGAGGCCTCTGCCTGGCAATGTCATTCTTGTTTTTTTTTTTTATGTTTTTTTTTTTTTGAGAGACAGAGAGAGACAGCGTGAGCAGGGGAGGGTCAGAGAGAGAGAGAGGGAGACACAGAATCTGAAGCAGGCTCCAGTCTCTGAGCTAGCTGTCAGCACAGAGCCCAAAGCGGGGCTTGAACCCACGAATGTGAGATCATGACCTGAGCTGAAGCCGGATGCTTAACCGACTGAGCCACCTGGGTGCCCCCATTCTTGGTTTTTAATGTGACTCCATGATGGTAGTTTTCTTTTTTTTCTTTCTGCCTCCATTTACGGTCTAGATGCTTCAGCCAGAGGTCATGAGGAAGAGAGGGAGGGTTTGAGGTTAAATTTGTAGTGAAAGGCAATGGAAGGTACATAATAAACCAAAGGCACTTGAAAATTCGACAAGAAACGGTAACCAGGTCTTGGTGTCCCTCTTTACCTTTGACTAGAAATGCAGGCTCACAGGGATGGGGAGGCGGGTCCCCGTGTCCCCACAATACTTGGTAGCTTACACTCCTCCTCTCTGTCTCAGACCAGCGTTTCTCAGGATTAAAGGGCATGTAAGGGTGTGTATGTGTGTGTGCATGTGTGTGTGTTTATATATTTATACATACTTACCCTATAGTCAGTGTATACACCTCTACCTTCTCTCCTAAAATCATGGTTCACATAATATTGTGGCCATGAGAGTCCTTGATGGCTGCTTGAGGAGTCACTGGGTTTATGTGTCTTGGTTAAGGACGTCACGTTAACAAGTAGGACATCTATTATAGGGGCGCCTGGGTGGCTTGGTTGATTAGGTGTCTGACTCTTGATCTCACCTCCAGTCAAGATCTCACAGTTTGTGGGATCAAGCACCACATCAGGCTCTGTGCTGCCTCAGAGCCTGCATGGGATTCTCTCTCTCCCTCTCTCTCTGCCCCTCCCTTGCTTGCTCGCTCTCTCTCTCTCAAAATAAATAAACTTAAAAAAATTTTTTAAAACTTATAAACTCTTGGGAAAGCTTAGATTTCAATCTCACAAGTGTGCAATGTACATTGAAATGATTTTTTTTTGCCTGTAAGGATTCACATAGTCTCTGTAGTTTCTTTTTAACTTTTAAGCTTTTCCAATAGATGCAAATAGTTCCCTTAAAAAAATTTTTTTAATGTTTATTTATTTTTGAGAGAGAGAGAGAGCATGAGTTGAGGGGCAGAGAGAGGGGGACACAGAATCTAAAGCAGGCTTCAGGCTCTGAGCTGTCGGGACAGAGCCTGACGTGGGGCTTGAACCCACAAACTGTGAGATCATGACCTGAGCTGAAGTCAGAGGCTTAACTGACTGAGTCATCCTGGCGCCCCTGAATGCAAACGGTTCTGAGGAGAGGCTTGAATAGAGGTATACGATGTTCTGTCACAAATATCTGTCCTGTTCCTGGAGCTCTGGACCGGCTTAACCGGTTCCCGGGAGGGAGCGGAGAAAGGGTAGTCTCAGAAGGTCAAAGGGTTAACATTTCCCCAGAAAGGTTCTGCTAGAAAGTCCGAGGTCACGTGGAGGTAGAAATAAAACCAAATACTCTGCAATTTAAGCGTTTCCGAAGGGTTCCAGGTTTGTGTTTGTGTGTTCGAGGGTGGTAAGGCCTGTGAGGAAACCATAACAGGCATTGTTGTTGCTGGTTTTTGGGGTTTTTTTTTCAATTGAGAGAAGCGAGTCTGGGGAGCAGTTTAAGTAACTTTCCTCTTGCCACCTGATAGGGTGGAACCAGGGTTAGGGCCCGAATATTCCGGTAGGTGTTCATGGCACCATTCACTTTGTTTTCTCAGTTGCCTTCCCCGTGAGCCCAGAGACAGTACATTTTCGGAGTCTCTCTGCTAAAATCTCAGGTGACAGCTGTGTGTATCAGGGAGGTCATCCTGGGGTCCGTGTGGCATAGGGATGGCAGAGGGGACCTCAGCCACAGAGCCGGTGCACAGGCCTTCACCTCGTTGATTCATTTGTCCCTTGATGTGACACTCCTTTCTGTGAGCCAGCGCTGATGCTCCTCTTGAGTGTGGCCGGTGCACTGAAATTCCCAACCCCCCACCCACCGTATTTCCTTGCTCTGGCTCTCTTGTGTCCCCTTCTTGGTACAAGAGACCGCGTTTAGCACAGTATCTCCTAGAGCAAGTGATAGTCCACCCTTGTCTCCAGCAAGAAAATAAGAGGTAAAATACAGTACCAATACTGCAGTCCGCTGTGGGAGGAATTCCTCAGAAGGACCCCTGTTTGCAGGTACCTTGTGGTCTCCAGTTCACACCAAATCGTCTTTTCTTTTCCAGTTCCTACTGAATCATGAGCATTTCTCCATATCTTTAAACATCATTTGAAAATATTTTTCATAATGTGTCAGCATTCCAGTGTATGAATTTAGCATAATTTATAAAGTGGTGACCATTTACAATTGGGTTCAGAATAGGTTCGCAATTACAGCATCAGTGTTCTGACCATAGAATGTATTTAATATTAAGATTTTTTTTTTAATATTTACTTATTTTGAGAGATAGGAAGTGGATGGGTGCCCATGAGCAGGGGAGGGCAAAGGGCAGAGAGAGGGGGCAGAGAAAGAATCCCAAGCAGGCTCTGCACTGTCAGTACACAGCCCAGTGCGGGGCTCAAACTCACAAACCCTGAGATCATGGCCTGAGCTGAAATCAAGAGTCAGATTCCTAGCCGACTGAGCCACCTAGACGCCCCAGTAGTTAAGCTTTTATAAAAGATTGGTACAATAGCAATATTTAAAAATATTTATATTTAAATATTTATAAACATATAAATTTGGAAAATCTGAACTCAGTTTTAAGTGATCATCACTCTATAAGAATCATTAATTCACCGACTAGCTTATGTACTTTTGGGGTGTCTTCCTCCAGCATGAGTGCTTGAGCTTTTTTCATCATGCACACAGGAAAGAGCTCGCCAATTATGAGCAAACTAGTAGAAATCGAAGAGTCATCATCTGGATTTCCTAAGAGTTCTATCTGCTGGAACTGTGGCTTTCAGTCTCCTGTGGGTGTTTTGGGCTGGGCTGGGAGGTTTCCATAATGCTGTCAGCCCCTCCCCTGCCTTCTCAGTCTGACCGCGTCTTCATCCACTACCCAAGATCCCGGTGCAACAGGCAGTGAGGAGACTAAGTTTGTTCTTGGTATTATCCCTCTTCTCTCTGGGTTTCTTTTTTTAATCCAATTTCTTCTTTCCCCAGGTTTTACTCAAACCTCACCATCACATCCTTCAAAGCCCATAGTTTTGGGAAGGTCTCATTCTGCCAAATTGTCTTTGACATTGTATTTCCAAGGTGTATTTGCTATTAAAAGTGTTTCTATATAATTCAATGCCTTAATCTTACGATTGACCCTTGAGCCACACAGGCGTTAGGGGCTCTGACACCCCACCCCATGCAGTTGAAGATCCACATATAACTTTTGACTCCCCCAAAACTTAGCTACTGATAGCCTCCTGGTGACCAGAAAACTTACCGATAACATAAACAGTTGATTAGCACATTTTTTGTATGTTATGTGTATCATATACTTTATTCTTGCAATAAAGTAAGCTACAGAAGATATTAAGAAAATAACGAGAGAGTACACTTACAGTACTGTATATTTATTGAAAAAACCCTGTGTATCAGTGGACACACGCAGTTCAAACCTGTGTTGTTCAGGGATCAGCTGTATTTTGATTCTGTTTGGCTCATTCCGCATGAGAGTCACAGGATTCTACTTTGGGGCAAACTTTGAGGGAAGGGACCACTAGGTAAAAAATGGAATTAGGAAGTCATAGAAATTAAAAAAAGAAAAAGTAAAAAGAAGGCGTTTGCCATGAGTGCAAAAGGGTGGTTCTTCTTTGTCAAACCTGTGGTGGATGAAATGCGTGCGTGTACAGGAATTTATTTGACTTGTTGCCTTGAATAAACTCGACATCGAGGTCATACATAATTAATGGCCTGTCTCACATTCTTTCCAAAGTGATGGCTCTTACTGTTCACACTTGGGATAACTGATGTTTCCTGAGGCCCAGAGCCCCAGGACTGCCAGCGAAGGAAGAAGAGGCAGCGGTGGTTACATAACCTTTGTGCTACTGTAATGCGATGGGTAATTGTCTTTTTTCTTCTCACCTTCTAGTGCTTGAAACAGTACCTGCAGCTGGCGATCCGAGAGGGGTGCGGGTCTCCCATCTCTTGCCCTGACACGGTGTGCCTCAGCCACGGGATCCTGCAGGAAGCGGAGGTATGGACGAGGGCCCTGCCCTTCCCCCTTTCCTGTTGGCCTTCTTCTGTAGGACCTTGACTCTTTATGTACTTCCCTACCAGGGCATCTAGAAACAAATACAGAGGCTAATACTTGATTTCTGCATACCTCTGGATTCTTCATAGAAGCTGTTAAGCAATATCTCAGATCCATTTATACATGCTGTCTGAGTGCTGGAGAGGCTCTAGAATGGGAGAAGGTGCTAGAAACCAAATTTACCAAATGCACGGTATGGAGGCTGGATAATGAGAGGTCTTGTGATCTTTAATACTTTAAAGATAAACACAACCAATTTCAACCAGTTATAGACATTATAAACTAGTGCCATCTACAAAGGTAGACTGAGTCAGACCGTTTCCACAGGAGCTTCGTTTGATCTTTGTTGGGCATCAGAAATGTCTTTTTTAAATGAGTTCTCCCATTTTCTTAAGACTGTGATATGTCTCTTTGCTTTGTTTCTTCAGTCCCTAATCAGCAGCGTGCCCTTGAATCTGCTTTTAATCTTCATGTCATGCTCGCTTTAAATAAGAGGATAAGCAGCTCTTGTCCATTCTTGGGAAGTTTGTAAGCCTGGGAAGGAGGGCCCGAGAAACAGAAAATCAGTTATTCATTTGGCAAATATAGTACACCTGCTGTGCGTTAGGCGTTCTTCCGGATGCATTCAGAGCTGGCCTACCATCTAGTCCCTTCACCAAACTTAGGAAATGGGAGCCCAGAGGGTTTAAGTAATTTGCCCAAGAGTGCATATCTAAAAAGTAGAAGAGCTAGAATTCTAATCTGTTCTTTCTGACCTCCATAACTACTTGGCTTTAAGAGTGGAATGAGGTAGGGGCGCTTGGGTGGCTCAGTCGGTTAAGCATCTGACTTCAGCTCAGGTCGTGATTTTATGGTTTATGGGTTCAAGCCCCGCGTTGGGCTCTGTGCTGACAGCTCAGAGCCTAGAGCCTGCTTCAGATTCTGTGTCTCCTCCTCTCTCTGCTCCGCCCCTACTCTTGCTCTGTCTCTCAAAAATAAACATCGGGGAAAAAAAGAGTGGAATGAGGTAGATAAATTATATGATAAAGGACTTGGAGACTCCATAGTGTGTGTGTGTATGTGTGTATCCATATATAAGTGGGGATATGTATGTGTGTGTGGTTATGCTCTGGTTACAAATACATATGCTTTTACATATGTATTCTTTGTTTTGTAAGCTAAACAGTTGGAAAGATGTTACTAGACCATTTGTAACCAGTCTGCATCTCGGTCTCCCATGTTCAGCCGTCACCGAGGTGGTGCAAGTGAGCTCTAAGTGGCTTTGAGGGAAGAATGAAAATACATAATGGTTTAGAAGTGATTCGTTTTAGGAAAACCGTGAAATCATTGAAGAGTTGATAAAAAGGTATATTGAATATGTAATCTCGAGGTGAGAGATACTGGTTACTTTTGTTTGAGGAAGGGGTGGACGGAAATTAAAGTGGAGAAAGATTGGGTTAATGCCAAGGAGACTGTTGATCTGTACAACTTGGGAAGGGGTTTTAAAGTGGGACTTGGGTGTTCAGGAGCATTGTTCTATGCGTCATCCTTCTAGAAAAGATGCTTCCTTTTTGATTCGCTTCTCTGATATTCTCATCAGTGAGCGGAGTTTACTAAGCGTGCAGGTCGGGTCAGGATAGAGAGGCGAGTAAGCCCGGCCCAGCGTTGCCCTTCTGGAGCTTCTGATCTAGCAGAGTGACATAAACCTGTGACAAGTCAGAGAGTTCTAGTAAGCCAAATGCCTGCCATGAAGCAGGCAGCAAGAGCTGTGTCTCCTAGGAAATCCTAGTTAACTTATGTGTGCCAAACCTATTAAAAATAAGTCAAATGAGTAGTTTGATGAAGTTTCGGAAGCCTTTGAAATGAGCCACAGTCCTACATTCTAGACCTTCCGCTAGCTCCGTGTGGCTACTTACATTTAAGTTAATTAAAATTAAATACAATTAAAAATCCATTTCTCTGGTTGCACTAATCATGTTTCAGGTGCCCGGTAGGAGCCACACGTGGTTCGTGGCAGCCCGATTAGACAGCACGGAATACAGCGTCTCCACCGTTATGGAAAGTTCAGTGGCACGGCAGGTTCTAGACTTTTAAATGGATGGTAACCACTGGCCACGGACACTTGGGTTATCAATTGTTCGAGCCCCTGTGTTGAGGCAAGTGAGTGGAGACAGGCCATGGTTTGTCTTGCATTTGTCTAGAACAGAGTTTGACTTTTCGGATGTTCTTAGTATAGCGTTTTCTTGTCTCATCCCCCTGCAGTTCTTCCCTCCATTCTACTTCTTACCCTTTTCCCGTTGTACAGCTTCATGCACACCTCCCTCGTACTCAGAGCCCCCCGCTTGACTCTCAAAATGGCTTAACTTTTTAGATTGTATGGAAACGAAACAAATCCATGGTGTCTCTTAGAAATTACCAAAGGCTATTTGGAAAACAAAACAAAAACGTCCTCCAAACTAAAAGCTATGGTTATTTCTTCAATTCCTTGAAGTTCGTTTCCCGTTAGGTGAGCAAGAAGACACCCAGGGCATTAAAGGACTGTTACTGTAAGCACTGGTCTGCTGAGAGCCTGACTAGAGATGGACACGAATGTACAGTAATCAAAGTTCTTAGCCAACTGGCCACTTCTGTTTTCCCGCCGAGTAAAATATTGTGGGGTAGTCATGGTGGTCTCTCATTTACAGTTGAGACGTGAATAGAGTATGTTTTTTAAAAACGAATTCTTAAATAATTGATTAATTTAGAGAGTGTGAGCAGGGGAAAGGCAGGGAGAGAGAGAGAGAGAGAAAGAGAGAGAGAGAGAGAGAGAATCTTAAGCAGGCTCCATGCCCAGCCCAGAGGCCAATGTGGGGTTCCATCTCAACTGTGAGGTCATGACCTGACCCGAAATCAAGAGCTAGATGCTTTAACCCACTGAGCCACCCAGGCACCCTTGGGATCACTCCTTTCAAAGCAGACACCACAAACACATGAACTCGGGCTGGGCCATCTTCCTTTCTGGCTTCCTTTACATCAAACTTTCTCGTACATAGTTATTATTATAATTCTCTTAGAGATGAGCAAGTGTATCACATGGCTTTATCCACCTCATTGCTTGATTGGTTTCTGTCTCTATGACTACTTAGCCTGCCTTAAAAAAATGTTTAATTATACAGCTAACGGATAAATACACTTGGCATGTTAAAAATAATGATGGTTAAGACTCAAGCTCCCTTTGTGCTGCTATTATTTATGTTACAATACGTGGTTCTTCATCATTCGTTGTCTTCTAAAATGCGTGGAAGTATAACATTTGTTCACCTTCAGGGGACAGCAGCGATTTAAGCTCTTTTTGCCAAATGCTCTCCAGTGTAGATCTAGCTCACATGGTTGCCTGTGTCCCTGGCATTGGCCTGCTGTTCTCTGTGGGTCCTGCTGGCCATCTTACCGCTTTCCAGTGAGCTCAGCTGTGGCTCTGTCCCGTGACTTTTATTGATTAGAAGTAGCTTCATTAGCAAAGCACTTAATGCCCCATCTACGTCAGGTAGGCTTGTGGAGGAAACAGTAGAAAAGGCATCTTCTCTTCTATATTACGCCAAGTTGGTGGGAGGCAGTGGCTGGAGGCCACCCCACTGGGGGCCCAGGACAAGTAAAACTTGCCCTTCCTTGTGCCCTTGGGTACTTCCGCCCGTGGCAGGGCTCTCCTTATGTGCTGGGTCCTGGAGTCGTGTCCAACACGGAGTCGTGAGAGGTGGGATGCAGGTTGTTTGCTCCCACAGCGTTACTTGAGGCCAGGCCTTCCCAGGTAGGGGCCCTGTTCTGACGGTGCTGACTACTGGAGCCCTTCCCTCGCAGTGGAGGGGAAGTAGCACATGGCCACTTGCTAGGGGAGCCCGAGCCACGTGTCTGGGCCCTGTACAAGTTGAGTGGTGAGCGCATACCAACCGTTACGTGGCCGGAGGGATGGGCCTTCCTCTGTCTGCCAGCTGGTGGCAGAGGCAGGGAACAGCTTCTCAACACCTAGCCCTCCTCTCAGGCCCTGGGGCATCGGAATGACCTGCCTACATTTTGCTGCTAGACCCAGGCCAGGAAGGGGGCACTGCTCTGGCCAAGAATGGGGGTTGCAGGATTTCTCCAGGACGGGCTGCAGGGTGGGGCACCTCGGAGCACCAGGAGAGTGGATTGGGGTGGGGTGGGGGGGGGTAGGAAGGAATTTGAAGCTACGTTTGCAAACTAAATACAGTTTTTACTCATGTTGGATGTTTATTGGGGTAGTTTCGGTAAAGGCTGCTGGAATTATAGCGATCCATGTGCTCCCCACAAATTACCCGTAAGCACAGCCCCCACTCGCTGTCTCTTCTCACATTCTTCCTTCCCATCATGGCAGTGTGAGGTGGGGCACAAGGGGCTGAAAATGCCCAGGCAGGATCTGCACGGGAAGGGACCAGAGTGTGTCTGCAATCCCCTTGGCTGCAATGTGTGTTAGTGGGAGAAGAGGCGAAAGTTGGGGTGGCGAGGGATAAAGGAATCTGCTATGCCAGTGTTAATAGATATTTTTGAGATTACCAGTTGAATTTTATTTTAGAACCTAAGGCTTCGCTTTAAAACTGCATATAAACGGGTGCGCCTGGGTGACTGAGTCAGTTGAAGGCATCTGACTTCTGCTCAGGTCATGGTCTCACGGTTGGTGGGTTCGAGCCCCACATTGGGCTCTGTGCCTACAGGGCGGAGCCTGCTTGGGATTCTCTGTCTCCCCCTCTCTCTCTGCCCCCCTCCACTTGCACTCTCTCTCTCTCAAAAATAAACGTTAAAAATTTTTTTAAAGTGCTTATAAATGGAGAATAATGTTTCTGATTCTAAGCTGCTTCTTTAAAGGCAGCTATAAGAAGAATAAGCAGCAGTGAGTTGAACGTGTCACAGGGATGTGCACATGGGTGCGTCTCTTTTGCCCACAGAGTAGGCGGGGGTCAAGGGCAGGGACCGTGTGGGCAGGTGACCTGAAGCCGCGGTAGAGCAGGTGAAAAGAGAGTAGCCGAAGCGGCCCCTTCAGGGAACCGTGAGAATAATCCTGGCCCCAGAATTCCAGCTTCGGCCATCTTTTCCCCTCCCAGGAGGGCCCTGCCTTCTGGTTCCCCAGCAGTGATGCCCTCTGTCTTCTCCCGCCGGTTTCAGTATCTCGCATGTAGAGAAGGAGACGTGAGCTTGGTTAGTACACTCGGTGGGTGGATGTGCCATTTTTCTCTTTTTTGGTAGAAAGGGCAGTTCTTACTTTCTGGGTTGAGATAGGAAACACTGGTAATTTTTGTGTAAGTGTGATAAGGCACTTATCCGTACAACTGGGACTACTTTTTTTTTTGCCAGTATTCTTGCAAGTCATAGCCCCTCAGAAATTGCCAAGGCCTTGACATGCTATAATGACCTCCCCGTGGTCAATTCCATCTTCAAATATACTGGTCCCTTGTGTTCTTTGTTTGGTCTCTTCAATTTTTTAAAGCAACTGTAGCAGAAATATGATTTAAAGGGCCAAACCCAAGTAAAGATGAGGTTTTTCTTTCTTTTGTCTTCTGTCCTGACTTTCTAGACCTTGGCAAGAGGTACTTACATGAAGCCCACCTCTATCTTCGATGTTTGAACCATTTCATTTGCCTGACTAAAAGACCATGTACATCTTAATCACATATAGTATTTTATATGCAAGATATTGACCAGTGGTCAGTATCCTGAGAACACACCGCTCTCAGCATAAATGCTTCTCCAGCAAACAGGCACCACTGTCTGCCCGCCTTTTCCTTCTTTGGTTTGTGTGGGGCTAATGTCAGTGTAGGTGGTGACGCCTGCTCAGATGTGATCATAGTTAATAAGGTAAACGAGGGTGCGCCTCACCTTTTCTTCTCACTGCGAATATTAGACTATCCTGCTCACCATCACGTGTTCCTTTTATAGCACCCCCGTGCGCATGTGCGTTCTGAGTGCCCCGATTACACTCGGCCGCAGTTGGGGCAGAATGGAAAAGGAAGACTTTTCGGCAAAGTAGGAACTGAGTCTTCAGGTTACTTTTTACCAGGAGAAAAAAAGATAGTGATTGTGGTCAACCAGTAGCTTTTGTTCTTACTGTCCTGGTGTTACTACTGCTCTTGTTCTATTCAAACGAAACCGAACTGATTTTATCTTTGAATTAAATTTTCTTCCTTTTTGGAAAGAATTTCTAGAATGATGAGGATGACAAAAAGTGGTTTTTCATAGGAGGAGAGAGACATTTTTCTTTTTTCTTGAACAGGCAGATTAAGATAAATTTCACAGGAGAAATAGCAAAAAAAAATTACTTTAAATCAAGATAAAAATTTTCAGTAGCTGATCTGAGGCCGTCGCTCTCTTGATAGTTGAGAAGATCCTTAGAAATGTTTGTTTCTGCAACTTGAATGCGGATCTGGTTATTAGTGGATTAGAACCCACTGAATAAAAAAAATATCAGTAGTCCATACTGACCTGAATAATAATAAATAATAAGTAAATGGGAGCAAAGGGACAGCTGTTTCTTTGTTTTTTAATTAATTAATTAATTGGATGTTAAATTTACCTCCAGTTTACTTAGCGTATAGTGCAACAGTGGTTTCAGGAATAGATTCTTTACTGCCCCTCACCCACTCAGGCCATCCCCCACAACCCCTCCAGCAGTCCTGTTTGTTCTCTATATTTAAGAGTCCCTTATGTTTTGTCCCCCTCCCTGTTTTTATATTATTTTTGCTTCCCTTCCCTTATGTTCATCTGTTTTGTATCTTAAGTTCCTCCTATGAAGGGAAGTCATATGATCTGTCTTTCTCTGACTAAGTTCACTTAGCATAATACCCTCCAGTTCCATCCATGTAGTTGCAAATGACAAGTTTTCATTCTTTTGATGGCCAAGTAATCCTCTATTGTGTAGTGTGTGTGTGTGTGTGTGTGTGTGTGTGTGTGTGTGTATGTAACATCTTCTTTACTCATTCATCCATCGATGAACATTTGGGCTCTTTCCATACTTCGGCTCTTGTTGATAGCACTGCTATAAACATTGGGGTGCATGTGTCCCTTCGAAACAGCACACCTGTATCCCTTGGATAGATACCTAGTAGTACAATTGCTGGGTCATAGGGTAGTTCTAGTTTTAATTTTCTGAGGACCCTCCATACTGTCCTCCAGAGCGGCTGCACTGGTTTGCATTCCCCCCAGCAGTGCCACAGAGATCCTCTCTCTCCGCATCCCTGCCAACACCTGCTGTTGCCTGAGTTGTTCATGTTAGCCGTTCTGACGGGTGTGAGGTGGTGTCTCAGTGTGGTTTTGGTTTGTATTTCCCTGATGATGAGTGATGTTGAGCATTTTTTAATGTGTTGGTTGGCCATCTGAACGTCTTCTTTGGAGAAGTAAGGGACAATTCTTTCTTACAGTTGAATTCCAATTAACAAATACAGAATGAAGGATAGAAATAGAAAATTGTCATTAATTACCACAGCAATAACTATTGTAGGCAAGAATTATCAATTAGTGGAACAAAGGTATGACGAGAAACAGGATATTTATAGATTCTCAAAATGTATCCCTACAAGAACCTTTGCTGATTACAAAGGGTGGAGAAATTTGTTAGGCACCATCCTGACCAAGCTACAAAGTCACCACCACTCAGTAATGAGGCGTGTGTCCCCATATACCTCCCAATGGCTTAACATCACTTCTGTGATACTCTTGCCAAAAATGCAGAGCCTCAACCAAGTTATGAGAACACATCAGACAAGCCCAGATTGGAGAACCCTCTACAACATAACTAGCCTGGACTCTTCAAACATGTCAAGGTCGTGAAAGGCAAAGACAAATTGAGGAATTACCACAGCTTGGAGAAGGCTACGTAGAGACACGGCAACTAAATAGCAATCCAGGATCTAGGACTAAAAAAAAAAAAAAAAAAAAAATACATAAGTGGGACAGTTTTTGACCTTTGAATAAGACTTGCAGGTTGTTTGTTTTGTATTGATGTAAATTTCATCATTTTAATTACTAGCCATTGGATGCCTGGGTGGCTGAGTCGGTTAAAGCGTCCGACACTTGATTTCTGCTCAAGTCATGATCTCACAGGTCACGATCTCACAGTTTGTGAGTTCGAGCCCCATGTTGGGCTCTATGCTGACAGTGCGGAGCCTGCTTGGGAATCTCTCTCCCCCTCCCTCTCAGGTGTGCTCTCTCTCTCCCAAAATAAATAAATAAAAAATTAATTATTAGCCATGGTTATATAAGGTGTTAACATTAGGAAAAGTTGGTAGAATGAGATTTAGGAACTCTACCCAAGTTTTGCAATTCTTTGTGAGTCAAAAATTATTTCAAAATAGAAAAGTTAAAAAGGAACATTCTGATACGATTTTGAACAATTTGGAATTTCTTTTTTGGCAGGTAGAGGAGAGTTATGTATCACAAGACACCTCTTTATGATCTCTTCTGTTGGGATTTCAGTTTTGTAATCAGTTTTAGAGTCATTGTGATTGTTTTGGGTTTCGTTTTGTTTTTAACGCAGTAGTCCTTTAACCTGTGACCTGATAGAGCCTTTAATAATTATCTTCACATACTTATTTCCAGTTTATAATCGTAAGAACCCTTGAGCAAGAGTGACTTACCCTAAACGGGAATGAACCAGGAGTTTAATACTTTGGACTTTTTTTTTTTTTTAATACAAGGTCTGGCTTTCTCTAAAGCTATGGGTATAATAGAAACATTTTGGAAAACTAGTCTAATCTTAACATCCAACAAATTGTAAGATCAAGAAGTGGGTTTTTTTCCCTCAAGGAGCACATTAAAAAAAAACAACTTTCGTGTCTTTATTGCCTTCTGAGTTATTTAAGTTCCTTGAGGGGAGCTTGTGTGTAACATTGCTATACTGTTACCTGGGTCATCAAGCAGAATACGGAGAAAGTGCAAATCTAAGTGGGGGGTGGGGCTGGGAAGAGAATGGTGTGATGGAACTTTTTTTTTTAACACAAATTTTAATAGAGAAAAAAATTTGAGTTGCCTTACTAAGGCTTAATTCCACAAAAATCTTTGGTCTCTAAAAAATGATAAATAGGAGATTGAAAGTAGAATAAGAAACCAAAATAAAAAAAAAATTGAGACCTCTGACTTCTTGGTTGGCAGTGTGTGTCCCCTGCTGAAATTTATCTTTCTAATTTAAAAGTAAACATCCATTTCTACTGCTGTTGACTTTTTCCTGCATTAATTTGTGTTACTTTTTCATTAGCATTTCACCTATATCTAAAATACCTTATCTCCTGTTTGCTTTGTCTTCCAGAAACTGTATTTGTCTCAGCTGTTAAATAAATTGCATGTCATTGAAAACAAACAGTTTTTAGGAGTTGACTTTGAAGGGTTTGAAGTAGTTTCTCATCAGTCCAGAAATGATTTTAGATGGAGGCAGATCGACTACAGGGCTGTCCCATAGAATTAGACCATTTTGGGGGGTGGGGGTTGAAAATAGAGATACAGATTCTCACTGAAGTCTCTTGGGCCTGGATGACAGCATCTTCAAATCATCTTGGCCCCCCCAAATTAAAGTAATATTAGATTATTTGTCCTCCACCTACAATGACTAAGTCAGGAACTGAGTTGGGGTTCCTGAATGCCCCCCCATGCCTTTGGCTGCCTGTGTCTTCTATCTCCAACTCAAAGGGTGGTTTGTTTTGTTTTGTTTTGTTTTGTTTTGAGACGTCTTTGTCTTTTAGGAAAGATGCCCAAGTAGTATTATTACAGACGAAACAAAACTGGCTTTCAGCGTAATAAAAGTCTAACCATCCTTTTTAAAAAAAGTATAGTACAACACCCATCATATAAAATTAACCATAATTTTTTTGACAGTGATTGCTCAGGAGCTTTATTTAAGGCGCCAGATGAAAATGCAGGCTTCCCCCCTAGCTGGAGAAAAAAATGTTATAATTAAATTAAATTAATGTTTTACCATACTTGGAATGGAGAAGACTGAACTTGCCTGTTTCGTGGTCCTTCAGACATTTTAGCTAATGTAGTTTAATTCACTTGCAAAATAAACAACTGATTTTTCGTGTATGAGGAGGAGGATCAGATTTTGGGTATCTTTTAAAAAATAGCTGTTATGTACAATTTTTAACTGCCTCATTTTTTTTTTACTCTTGTTTTCTTAAAGTGGACTTCCTTTTATTATTGCAGGAACTTCCATCTAGATATATTTTATACCAAAAAATATGGGGCGCCTGGGTGGCTCAGTTGGTTAGGAGTCTGACATCGGCTCAGGTCATGATCTCACAGTTTGTGGGTTTGAGCCCCACGTCAGGCTCTGTGCTGACAGCTCAGAGCCTGGAGCCTGTTTCAGATTCAGATTCTCCCTCACTCTCTGCCCCTCCCCTGCTCATGCTCTGTCTCTGTCTCAAAAATAAATAAACATTAAAAAAACAAAAAAATAAATATGCAATGCATTAGAGTCAGAATTGCTAAGGCTAAGACTGTGTCCTGTATCAACTTGCCAAATGTTTAGAAGCCCACTATCACATCTTTCGGTTTTCTCAGTTATATATCTTTTAAGCAACGTCAGTAGAGTTGACGTCAATGGAAATATTATTTTTAGAATGCCAGTTTAAGAGCATTTGGCTTTTCCTGCATCTGACTTTGAAATGCAATTTAAAAGGATTAATCTGAAATGTCATTTGGGCAGGTATGAATCATTGTCACTTACCAGTAAACCTTTGGGTTCATATTGCTATCTGAAATGGAAACAGAGGAGTCTAGCCACAAGAAATAGCTTTAGCATTTTAGCATCTTTAACATTTTCTTTCTGTTTTTAAAAAATGTTTATTTTTGAGAGAGAGAGAGAGCGCGCGCACGCGCATGAGTGGGCAGAGAGAGGGAGACAGAGGTCAGAATGGGGTTCCATGCTGACAGCAGCAAGAGCAATGAGGGGCTTGAGCTCATGAACTGTGAGATCATGACCTGAGCTAAAGCTGGACGCTCAACCAGCTGAGCCACCCAGGCGCCCCTTTAGCATTTTCTGCCATGACATGGATGGCAATCAGTGACAACCAAGGGCCCCATGAAGTGACTTTTGTCCAAAGAAATGGCTTTTATATTGCTTCAAAGGTTCTTTTCCCTACGAGACTAATGAGGTTTTCACAATTCCTGAGGCTCTATCTACCTGATCTTAGTTTTTAGGGGTTCTAAAGCTAGGACTATATATAATCTTTCATTCTTAAATGAATGTGGAGAGAAGAGGAGCATCTTTCGTATATGCACACAAATAACTGGGGTGGTCCAGAAGCTTGGTTGTCTGGTCTTAGTAGCTGCTCATGGAAGAACGCAGGGTGACAGGTAGGTCCTGTTGTGGGTGCTTGGAGTAGTGACTCCCAGCCCCGGCGGAGGGCTGGGGCCCACATTGGAATTGTCCTTTGTGTTACCACGTGAACTGTGGGGAGACAAAGCAGTTGGCGAACCACTGCTAGAAAGTACGCCAGACGAGGAGGAGAGGTCCTAGAAGGCTGGAGTGCTGGGCTCCGCTGATGACCGAGACCTCATCTTTTTCGTATCTCTGGTTTCAGATTGCCTGCTTGGTGCCTGTGGACCAGCTGCAGCTTTATCAGCGGTTAAAATTTGAACGAGGTATGTACGCACGCCCCCGTCTATCCCGACGATGGGCTGGGGCTTTACACGTGTCATCCGTACACTGTCCTCCCCGAAGGTCAAGGCACCTGTGGGCTGTCAGCAGAGCCACAAGGGCGCTCTGAAAGGGGAAAAACTGTAATTGCCTCATGAAATTTCAGCTCCCTCAGCCAGAGGCAGAAAAAAATGCAGATGAGCAGGAACTAGAAGCTTCCTTATTTTGGTTGCTGTATGTTTTTAATTTGGCTCGTGTGAAGAGAGGTTCTACAAAAGCCGGGATGGTTTCACAAAAGAACATGTTCCTTAAATTGGGTTTTACCCCACATTTTCCCTCCCAAAGACCACTTTAGAATATTAATCGACCCAAACATTTTTACTGCTGCCTGTGATACTCACCATTTGTTCCTTTGATACTAGCAGTCAGGGTGATGGCTGAGTGTGTCTTTCTCATGCCATCTACAATGCATCAGGTTCATTTTCCTTCTCGCTTTGGCCTTGGGGTAATTGATATGGCTTTTTTCTTTGTACTGCCTTTTTATCTGGAGGATTCTTCATTCATTCATTCATTCATTCATTCATTCTCCTTTTGGCTTCTTGCAGGTCTTTTTTAAGGAACCCTTTCCCTCCTGTCACACCCTGTACATTTTTTTAAAATCATTTATTTTTGAGAGAGAGCGTACACATGAGCATGGGAGGGGCAGAGAGAGAGAGAGAGGGAGACACAGAATCCAAAGCAGGCTCCAGGCTCTGAGCTGTCAGCACAGAGCCTGACGCGGGGCTCGAACTCACAAACTGCGAGATGATGACCTGAGCCGAAGTCAGATGCTTCACCTACTGAGCCACCCAGGTGCCCCGACACCCTGTGCATTCTTGAACTAAACAGTCTGTTTTTCCATACCTGAGAAATAGAAAATTGCTTGCCTGGAATGCATAGTCTCATTGAGTACCCAAAATAAACTCTCATCCAGCATGAACATACAGTTTTCTGATTGATAACTTTTAAATCTGGATCCGTAAAGTCTAGAGATGAGGGTAGGGGGAAAGAGGAACACTTATGTCTCAAGTGCCAGTAAGTTTGATAAGCAGAATTACCTTTATCTCACTTAGTTTTTGCAGTTACCCTGAGAGATAATTCTTAACAAGAGAAAAGAAAACCATGCAGAGCGTGAGGGGGCAAGGGTAGATTGGGGGTGGGAATCACAGGATGGCCCTCACGACCTAGGACCAAGGTTTGGCTATCCCGGTTAGATCATTTAACTACATTTTTAAGGCTGAAATATTAGGATGGAAAATACTAAAACAACTCTAGGACTGGATTACTTGAGTCACATTTTTGCCTTACGGGACGATGCAGAGAGCAGGTGAGGAAATAGGCGGGATGTTGTTGAACATGGAATCCGAACCAGCGAAGTCAGATGAGTTTTAGGTTTAATTAACAAAGACACAGCCCAGTGCATCTCCTGTGTGGATTCTAGGCCAACTAGAGAAGTTAATGATGGGGTAGTTTACATCTCCAGTCTTCCTGTGTGGGCTGATTAAGCATCATAGCCCGAGGTGCTGATTTATGGGGTGTGATGGCCAGAGACGATAATGCCAAACGCCTGGCCTGCCATTCTCCCACTTTGTCCCAATATCCTCTCCTATAAAAATAAACTACCGTGGGAACGTAGACATTCCAGCTGTTCGCCCCACGCATGGTCATGCCTGTAGCCAGTGCTGTGATTTAAGGAAGTCAAAGAAGTTAGGCTGCATTTTCAGTCTTCTTAAATGGGGAGATGTGTCAGTCTCACTAGTCTTAGTAACCAAGGCTCAGCCCGTTTATGGTCTTCCCCTGGCCTGTACGCATGTCTCTTCTCTCCTGCGCTGACCCTTTCACCAGCCTGCAGCCCCGTCTGTCATTCCTCACTGTCCATGTTTTACAGACTCCTTACTAGCTAAAGTGTCTTATAATTCACGAGACAAATTCTAATAGTACTAGGAATTAAAACTTTCTGTGAGTTGGCTCTCACTGATGAATATAAGTTTTTAGTGTATTTAAAAAATAGTGGTGGGGTGCCTGGGTGGCTCAGTCGGTTAGGCGTCCGACTTCAGCTCAAGTCATGATCTCATGGCTGGTGGGTTTGAGCCCTGCGTTGGGCTCTGTGCTGACAGCTCAGAGCCTGGAGCCTGCTTCAGATTCTGTGTCTCCCTCTCTCTCTGCTCCTCCCTCACTTGCACTCTCTGTCTCTGTCTCTTTCTTTCTCTCAAAATTAAACATTAAAAAATTTTTTTAAAGATAGTAGCCAAGAGCCTTGGCTGGGAACCCAGATCCCTACAGCTTCCCAGCTGTGTGACCTTGGACAAGATACTTAATTTGTGTACCTTGATTTCCTTGGCTGAAAAATGCGGATAATGTTGGTTCCCCTCCCACATTGTGGGGATGAGGATTAAATGAATTAAAACACGTAAAGTACTTCCTTGAGTACTTCCTTTGTCTCCGTGTTCAAAATATCAACAGTCATTGATAATCAAAGTACTAATGACTTAAGAGGGGCACCTTTCCGATTGAAGCATCTGCAACGTTCTCCTCTTATTCCCAAGATGGGATAATCTTCACATTCTCTAGGAAATATCCCCGTGTTGAAATAGAGAATGCGGTGATCTCATTAGTGGGATTAGAACATTTGAAGTTAATTGGCCACATCGTGTGTGTGTGTGTGTGTGTGTGTGTGTGCGCGCACACGCGCGCGTCCATTCTTGAGTTTGGACAAACTGATGACGTATATGTGACATTCGAGTATCATGCACAGTATTTCACTGCCCTACAATTCCTCTAGGCTCCACTTACTCATCTCTTCCTGCTACCACTGATCTTTTTACTGTGTCTGTAGTTTTGCCTTTTCTGGAATGTGCTATAGCTAGAATCATGCAATATGCAGCCTTCTCAAATTGGCATCTCTCAGTGAGCAGTACGCACTTAAGAGCTACCTCCGTGTTTATAGTAGGAAAAGCCTTGCTGCAGGAGAGGTCCAATTGGAAAATCTCTGGCCAAGACTCTCGCTCTTCTCTGGATAGGTTGGATAGATGTCCTCACACTTTACTTTGTGACTGGGACTTTGTGATGTTCTTGTGTTCAGCCCAGTTCTGATTGGCTTATTTATTCAACTTACATGTTAATATATCGGTCTAGTTACAGTCAAGTTGGGGAGGACTTAGGCCCAGGCTTACAGGGGGTTTTGCATATCTTTGCTTTGATGGGTTATAAATTGGTCAGATAGTTTTGCTCATACATGGGATTTATTTTTTCTCACAAGTTCCAGGTAGGTGACCCACTACACATCCCATGAATGGATAATGGACTTTATTAGTCCTACTTTGTAGATGAAGAAAGTGAAAATTGGGAGAGGCTGAGGCTTGCCCTGGCATCGTATACGCTGTGTCTAAGCTTCCTTGTCTATAAATTGTGTTTTAATTTCATAATTTTTATTAGGGTAATAGGTATATATAAAACATACAACTTAACATTTCATCCATCTTCGGTGTACAGTTCAGTGACATTCGGAACACACACAGTGTTGTGTAACCATCACTACCATCTGTTTATCATCCCCAAGCAGAAACTGTAACCATTAAATAATAACTTCCCATTTCCCTTTTCCCCTCTGGCCCCTGGTAACCTGGACTCTGCTTGCTGTTCTGTAAATTTGCCTATTGTAGATGTTTCATTTCCATGGAATCATACAATTTTCCCTTTTGTGTCTGGCTTACTTCACTTAGTATATAATGTTTTGAAGGTTGAAGACATGGTGACGTGTATCAGAACTTCATTTCCTTTTATGGCTGAATAATATTCCACCATATATATACCACACATTGTGTTGATCCACTCATCTGCTGAAGAACACTTGGGTTGTTTCTACCTTTCTCCTGTTGTGAATGATGCTGAGCGAACACTGGCGTACAGTATCTTTTCGAGCCCTCTTTTTCAGTTCTTATGGGTATATACCTAGGTGTGGAATTGTTTGGTCATATGCTAAATTCTGTTTGGTGTTTGAGGAAATGCCCAAACTCTTGTCATTTAAATATAAATGTAATGAGTCATTTTTACTATCATAAAGTCTGAATCTACAGTTAGATGAGGAAGTATGTTAAACCTGGTAATCATTTGATTCAACTCCCTTGTTTCATAAGAAAGGAAACCAAAGTCCAGAGACATTTTGATCTGAGGTGATTTGTGAAGGCAATTTATAATTCTTTATTTTATGTATGTATTTATTTATTTTAAAGTTTATTTATTTTGAGAGAGAGAACCCCAAGCAGGCTCCATGCTCTTAGCACAGAGCCTGACATGGGGCTTGAACTCATGAACCATGAGATCATGACTTGAGCCATAGTTGGACAGATGCTTAACCAACTGAGCCACCCAGGTGCCCCTATAAGTCTTTGGTATCACTTCAGACACTTCTTCGTTATCCATCCATGATAAAGAATTATTAGAAAAAGGTACTCTAAGAGTAAGTTTAAATTAATAGTGTTATAAAATGGAATTTACTTGATTGGGATAATCTTTATCTAAATTGTGTTCCTTGATTTTATTCAATAGACTCATATCTACCTCAAACTCAGTATTTACAGCTAGGTGACTTTGGGGTCTATGCCACAAAAATATTTTATGTGGAACTGTTCACAAGGGGCTCTTGGGCTGCTTTAAATACTAATAATGTGAATGAGCTAAATGACTAACTTGTGGAAAGTAAAACTCATTGGCTGGACCCTCAGAGTTGTAGATTGTCGCTGCTCTGGAAAAAGGTAGAATCAGATTAGTGGCAGCCCTGTGTCTTAGTTATTCATGTTTCCATTAGTTATTGCCTACGAAGTTCTCAGCTTTTAGTTTGTCATCCCGTGTTTTAATTGTCCTCTGCTTTATGTTACATACAGGATTAGCTTGCCTTTTATAGCTTTGTTTTCATCTGAGTCTTTGTGGGGGGAAAATATTTTGAATAGGAACGAGCCTAACGCGTCACTGTTTACATAACGTGGAGAAACGGCATTTGGCACGGATTGGTTACTCGATGAATCCACTTTCCTTCCATCTGTGACTTTCCGTTGGCCACCACTGTGTTGGTGGCTTTCCCTTTCTGTGTCAGTCTTCCAGTATTAACAAAGAAAAGAGAATACGAAGTTTGGCATGTGTCAGTGAGCACTGTTGTACGTTCTCCTGGTTCTCAAAGCACATGCCTGATGATTAATGCTAGAATTTTGCCTCTCTCTCGAGTCTGCTTGTCCAGAGTCTTTTTCAGAATATTTTTTTAAATTGGGTTAAGATTTTCCATCGCTAGTCCTTAAGCACTCTTCCTATTTTTTGTGACCCCTTCTTGCTTACTGTAATTGCACGTTGCTTCAATTCCTTTGTAGGCTGATGTGTCTGTTCGTGGCTCTTTGTATTTTCAGAGTGGCTGGAAACGCTTCGAGATGGTGCCAGTGGCACATTGTTCTCTGCCGGAAAAAGTAAAATAGGAATTCATTTTCCTGTTATCCGTTAATCCCCCTGCATTCGCTCATGTGTTGAGTATCTACATTTTTGTGGCCTGAGAATCTGTGGTGTGCCAGGGTCAGTTCCTGATGCTGCCCTACGCCGCGGCCTCACTTTTCTCCAAAGCCCATCTGTTCTCAGCATTTTTCACAAGCCTCCTTTCATTGTGAGTCTCAGCATTGACGATGTGGCTCTTTGAGTTTCATCTCGCTCCTTTATTTGTCCTTGGTGAAATGCTCCCAGTCCCTCCTTTATGCTTAATCATTTAAGGTTTGATCTCACCAGGGCTCGGTGTGTAGTTATTTGGTTTCTGTTGGTGTTTTTTAAAAATTATTTTTAATGTGTATTTATTTTTGAGAGAGAGCGACCATGAGTGGGGAAGGGGCAGAGAGAGAGGGAGACACAGAATCCGAAGCATGTAGGCTCCAGGCTCCAGGCTCTGAGCTGTCAGCACAGAACCTGATGTGGGGCTCAAACTCCCAAACTGTGAGATCATGACCTGCGCTGAAGTTAGATGCCCAATGACTGGGTCACCTAGGTGCCCTGGTGTTCTTTTTGTTGTTTTTTCTTTTCTTTAGGGCCATATGACACTTCCATGACCTTACTCTTAGTTCAGTTTTATTTTTCAACAGCTCCCATCTCTTATCAATCATCTTCCTTTCCATATTTTCTGATCCTAAGCCCATTCTTATCATGCGTGTGCATGCACGCACACACCTGCTCTCCCTCTGAGCCTGCTTTACTCATGCTTTGTGCTGAGTGTATGATTAAGTCTAGGGTTTCCTTACAGGGCTATTCTGTGCTTCCGGATGCTAACTCTTTCTCCTCAGCGCTCTGCCTCTTCTCCTTTACCATCAGCTCTTTCTGGTGGGCAGGCTCTAGGTCTAAAACAGCGCCCTCTAGATGGTTCGGCTTTCCTCTGAAAAACTAAAGTATCCACAAGAAAAGACATTTATCAGCAGGCAGGGTGATATTTCTATGCCGAACGACAGGCGCGGTGTGAAGTCTGGCCTCTCCCGCGTGTATTTCCATCCTCACCTGTAACAGCTCGGGCTGTTGTAAAGAATGAGTCGGTATTGTGTCTCTGTCACCGTGTGCACTCGGTGAATTATTACTGTCATTATCGTTGTTGTGGTTTTTGTCCTTCATCAGTGCCACCACCCCATCTTTGTCCCAGTTTTCTAAATCAGACGAAGAAAGCATCTTCTAGAATCCAGATCATACCTTAGACTGAGGGTAAAGCACAATAATACCACTTTTGTCCTCTTTTCATCTTAATCCGTATCTGTTTCAGCATGTTTCCATCCTCATTGTCCTAGATTCTAAAGCATTGTCATACGGTGTGCTCTTACTCGAAGCACGAGCCCACCTTCTCCAAGACCCCTCCAAGGAGATCATGACTTGCTGACCCAGAGCATTCAAGGTGGCTGCTCTAAAGAGAAAACGCTCCCATGCTGCTAGTGGAAATGGAAATCTACTTAACAACATGATTACGTGTTGACTAGAGAATGGTATTCTGGGAGGAAAAAAGGCTGGATCTCAGCATATACTCATGAACTCCGGGTTATGAACACTCCTAGCTTGTGTGGGTCGTAATATAACGGTGTCAGACTGGATAACCTCAGCAGTTGTTTCCAGGTCTGAAATTCTGTTGTATCTCCTCAGCAGTCTTGACAGGGCTGCTGATGGCCACGTCTGTTTGTTTATTTACTATGGCAGATGTTAATTCTGATCAGTTTAGTTTAATTGCATTTTAACTATCTACAGAAGACCTTTGTTCTTTGAGATATCAGAAAGCAAATTAACTTTGGCATAATTAAAAATGCAGAGGGTCATAAAAGTTAAACTACTTTGATTTATTTCAGCTGATAAATTAGCTCAGATCTATGGTGTTTCCCACAGTCATGTGAAATCATGGGAGATATTTTTTTGACACAGTTTCCCACTGGCAGAGGATGGCAGAAACCCCACGCATGTTAGTTAAGAGAATTTACAACAGAATAAAAGCCAAGCTCTACATATGTAATACTGATAGTTTCCAGTGGGGAAACCCGGGATCTCAAGATCAGGTTTTGAAAACTGAAAACAATCGCTGGGGTCAGACATGCTCCTTAGGGCTCCTGGCAGTTTTATTTTCTTAAAATATTTCTATTTCACAGTAATTGTCAGAATAGAGAAGTAGAAATAGCTTGACAGAGCATTTCCTGCCTTGCATAACTTCTGTGAACAAGCAGTCTTAAGACCAAACAGTCATGCAACTTTACTTCAGCGATCTAATTCTCCTAAGTAAGTCCTGGCTCAAGCTTGTGGGTTTGTCTGTCTCTGCTGTATGTTACGTTTAATCACTGCTAAATCATGTTCATGATAAAATGTTGGGAGCACCCCTAGCCATGACCTACACAGGCCCCTGGGCTCTCTTTCTAGATTCCTGAACTTTCCCCCATCCCAGGGCTACGCGAAGCTTTCGTCAGTGCTGATGCAGAAGATATGAGCTGAATACACATTGGCGCATCTTCCTCCAACTTTGGGATACAGTTTGAAGGGGGAAGAAACCAAATCTTGAACTTTTTGGATAAGTGTACATTTTCTTCATCTCCATGATAACGGTGTTTCCTAGGCCAAGAGCCAGGAGTTAGAATTGAATTCACGTGAATAGTAATCAAAAGTATTTTTAAAGATTTTGCATTAACCCTGTACAGCCCCCCTCCCTTCAGGCTCCTCTTAGCCCAACGGGGTGATGTCTGGCGTGAGGGGGGGCAGCTCTTGTCCGTGGACATGGCTTGGCTTTCACCTGGTGTCCATCAGTTGGTTCTTCTCGGGTGTGGGTTTAGGGCTGCTAATATCTGATGCCTTTACTGGTTTTTCCCCTAGGAAAAAACTGTTTGTGGTACACTCTGTTACCTGATGGACAGAATGCAAAATTGTGCTCTTAATAGCAGATTGAAATTCTAATAATTTTTTAAATGTTTATCCCGAGAGAGAGTGTGTACGCACAGGCAGTGAGCAGGGCAGGGGCAGAGAGAGAGGGAAAGAGAATCCCGAGCAGCTCTGCACTGACAGAGGCGGGCCCGATCCCACGGCCTGTGTGATCATGACCTGAGCTGAAATCAAGAGCCGGACACTTAACTGTCTCAGCCGCTCAGGTGCCCCTGAAATTCTAATTCTTAAAAAATAAAAATGCCTCTTTTAGCCTCTGTGGACGTTTACTTGCAGTGGCTCTTCTGGGAGCCGGGCGGAAGTGCAGTCCGAGGGGGAGGCTGCGCTCAGGCACCCCTGCAGGGTCATTGGCCACACCTGTATGTGTGGATCTCTGTTCTGTTGCGGGATGCTTTTCTCCGTGAGAGTCCAAGATGCCGTGTACAAAAATCTCTCTGAGCAGTTACTCCTGTTCTCTGGAAATATCTGAATGCAGGGCTGAGTAATACAGAACGTTGCTGTGTATACCGTCGTTATCCTTCACTACCATAGCTGCTTATTCACAGTTCTAACCTATTGACTTCAATGTGTTTTTAAAAAACATACAGCCATAAATAACTCTCAAAAGCAGAAGTAGGGTTTGCTCAGTGTCATCTGGTTCTCACACAAATGAAACAATCCCAGAGGCTTATCTCTAGCAAATTTAACCAAATTAACAGTTACCCAGTTGAGAAAGCAGAAAGTGTGCATTTGAGCTGAGAGGTCTCTGTCATAAAACAAAAATGAAGAAGGCAGAGGAAAAACCAAATAATTTAGGTATTCTCTATATATTCAGGCTTGGAAGTATCAATATATCTTTTCTTCTCATTCAAAAATGTCCTTCATAAATTTCTACAGAAGGCTTGTCTGTGCTCTTTGACTGCAAGGGATAAATCTCTTTAGTCCTACCTCCATCTCCAACATGAGAAACAGAGTCACTTCTCCTTTGACTGTTAACTCCTTGTTCACGTATTCAGCTCCTTTTGTTAACACAGAAACATAAAGCAGGGGGGGACTGTCAAATTTGGATAGATGCGTCTTTTTGCCCCAGAAGAGTTATTTACTCTGCTCTTAATGCTTTATCAAGGAAGCAATGGCATAACTTCTTTGGCAAGTGCCTTTTACATAACCAGAGCAGTATATGTATTTTTTTAATTATTTGAGAGAGAGAGAGAGAGAGAGTCACGGGGGAAGAGGCGCAGAGAGAGAGAGAGAGAGAGAGAGAGAGAGAGAGAGAGAATCCCAACCAGGCTGCATGCTCAGCATGGGGCCCGATACAGGACTCAATTCCAGGACCCTGGGATCATTATCTGAGCCACAATCAAAAGTTGGACACTCAACCGACTGAGCCACCCAGGCACCTCACGAGAACAATATTTAAAAGCCATAGGACAGCTCAGGCACCTGCATAAAAACTGTCTGTGCCCCAAAGCAAATGTTACACAAACACATGGTACTGTATTGGTCCTGTGGGTGCTTCCTGTATTGATGGACTTTCCTGAAGGCTTTAATCATGTCAGATTCTACCTACCAGCGCTTTCCTTTAATTTAAATTCTTTAAAAGAGTGGCTGAGGGCTCTGTTCGAGAGAAGTAATTGGTTTAAATTAGTAGATATCTGTTCTCTGTTTTCTCCCCCGTGACCGTTTGTATTTATAAAGGAAAAAACTTCCATCCGCTGGGTGGTCAGGAATGTACTGAGTGCATCCCATGTGACTGGCACAGCGAGGGGCCCTGTGCAGTGTGGCGGGGAGACCCTTGTTCTGCATACACGCACATGCTGTGGTTCTGAGCAGAAGAGCAGTCACTGTGGTAGTTTCTGCTTTTCTTCTCGTGCTAAGTTCTTTGGTTGGCGGTTGTGTGCCCCACACTTGACTGTGCTGAAGTTGGGTCATATGTTTATGTTTTTACTCTCAGTTTGGACAGTGGTCAGGGATGTGTTGGCAAACAGATTTTGGGGGTGGTAGGAGAGCCTCTGATTTAGAGCGTTTGCCACTTTGTGTGGTGTAAATGCTTTCACCATGGCTGATTTCTCAAATGGCCGATTCATGTCACGTCACTGAAGGCAGGGTTGGGATGAGATGGAGTAGGTTGTGAGCGGGCAAGACCCCGCTTCAGGAGGTGACTGCCAGAGTCCCAGATCAGTGTTTCCTTAAGTACAGAATCTTTATTCCCGTATCTGGAAGGAGACTGTTCTTTCCCTTTTAAGCCTTCCTACCTCTGGCCGCCTACAGAGTTGCTGTCACAGGGATTGTTCTTTTTGGTTTTCATCTCTGCTTATGTGGTACTCTAGCTCTTTCTAACTTAATTTCTTTGTGTTTTATCTCAGCATGTGCCATCTGCCTTGTACTGTGATTAGGAGGGACCAGTTTTACCTCCCGATTGGAGAGCTGATTAAAAGGGAAACTTTCATTATGGATACTTGATTAAGAAAAGCATAAAGTATTTCTGTATTTTAAAAAACCTTTCTGTATATCAGACATTCCTTACCTCTACCCCTAAGAGTTGCTCACATTTATTTGTTAATAATTTCATTTATGTTACCTTGTGAAGTGCTCTCTCACTTATCACATTGCTTGTGTGTTTTCTAGTTTCTTAAGAACATCTCTATTTCTTGTCATGCTGAGATTTCTGAGAAGCAAACCTCTATTTTTTTTTTTTTACTGTTTATCTCTTTATTTTGACAGAGAGATAGAAAGTGAGCAAGGCAGAGGGAGAGGGAGAGAAAGAATCCCAAGCAGGCCCCACGTTCTCAGTGCAGAGCCTAATGTGGGGCTCAAACTCACCGTGAGATCATGACCTGGGCCATGATCAAGAGTCAGACCCTCAACTGACTGAACTACCCAGGCGCCCCACAAACTCTATTTTCATCTCTTTTAGAACCCACAGTCTCTAAAAAGTACCTGAAATGGATCAGTTGTTGAATGATCAGTGAATCATAGATATTTGCCTAATTTTCAGAAGTATCATGAGGCCAAAAGAAGAAGTTTGAAAGAGTCCAAGTTAAAATGAGATTGAGACACAGTCATGGCAGGGGTTGTGTGAATAAGTCAAACACGGGAGAAATCTAGGACTAAGTCTTAGACACCATTCAGAGATGGGACCAAAGCAAATAGTTTTGATGCTAAAGGAGAAGGAAGGTTTGGGGAAGAAAACAGGCCAGTGTTTTATGGACGAGGGAGTTACAAGAGGATCACATTGGATTAAGAAACACTTGCTGGATAGGAGCAGGAGAGAGCAGGTGTAACTTTTAGAGAACAGTTTATTAATGAGCTGGGTATAAAAACCTTATTTTAGAGGCTGGAGGAGGCTAGGAGGGGATAGGAATGAGAATCCGTGAATGTGGATCACTCATCCAAGGACTGAGCTGAGCTAAGAAGTAAAATGGAGGTTAGGCATAGGGAGACAGTACATAGGGTTCCAGAAAGGGTAATTATTATTCTTTTTGAAGGTAGAAAATTTTTTCATTGTTGCCCTTATTGACACTTCATAAAGGAGGTTTAATTTTGAAAGTGCTATATTTAAAGTTCCATGTTTTGCCAAGTTGATGTCTTTCTAAGTGTAGAAAGCCATAATTGAGGTAGGTGGAGATCTAGGGTCTAACACAGATCATCATATACTTTCAACACAAGGACTGGTATTGGATGATTTTAGTGTCCACAATGTCACTACGGAGCCCACGATGGGGCTCAATCCCAGAAACTGGGAGATCATGACCTCAGCCAAAATCAAGAGTCTTACACTCAACCTGAGCCACTTGGGCGCCTTCTTCTGAAAATGTTAAAACATACATTTTTTAAACGTATTTTTATATGTACATATTTTTATAAACATGGTTCATTTATATCTTACTGAATGTGCATTTTTCAATTGGTAATATATCTTTGGGATCTTTCTGTATTGTCACCTTTGAGTCACCTTATTTTAAAGCTACATAGTGTTCAACTATATGAATGTACATTACTTGTCCGCTGAACTACACAAAAACCTTATTATGGGTCTGGCATAGTGTGTTAACTTTTAAAAAAACTTTAATAATAAAAATAGATTTTTATTATGGTAGATACGATTTTCTGCAGGAGGATGTGTGTATTTTCTTTCTATTTGCATACACACATTTCCACGCCCCTCACCTACAGAAATGATAAAATCATCGCGTTGGAAAAGACTTTGAAGGTCGTCTCAGAGAGGCGGCTCTCATCCCCTTTGTACAATATGTGCCACCCCGAGAGGTAGGGTCCTTGTTGGAACTGGGCATTTGCTCATTATTGCTAGAGGTGGCCTTCTCATCGGAGATGCTTTCATCCACAAGAAGCAGAATGGCGGACTTACAGAGCCTTAAACCACCAGGGCGCTGAAATACTTCATACACAGGAAATCCAGAGGTCGGTGGTAGCAGGTTTGGTTCAATAAAGCAGCTCGACTTCTCCAACTCCTGTAGCTTTCCGGTCAGAGGTTTCCCAGATCATGCTCCCGGACATCCCAGCTTCAACCAGGCATGTTCAAAGGCGCTGCACCAAAGGGAGATGCCTACCCGCACGTCAGAAAGGAGATCTTACCCAGAAGCCTCTTGCAGACCTCCCCTCCCATCCTATTGGCCAGAGCCATATCACGTGACCAAGCTATGGCCACGCAGAAGGCTGGGAAAGCAAGCGTCAGCCATGTTCTTCCTCTGACGGCATAGACGAGTGTTCTCAGCTGTTGAAAGGGATTGGGGTGGATAGTGAGTAGATACTCTGGAGATGGCTAGAGTGGCCAGTATCGCTTTTGGATAGAGTAAAAACTCCGTTTCTTGGTAACCCCACTTTGGGTGTTGGCTAAGCTCAATAAGCTATCCTTGAAGAGCAAGGCTTATGATGAAATCAATGCATAGAAAGCTATATTGTCTCCTTTTGGTCCCTTCTTCCACACTCCTGACCAAGTGGAGAAAAATACACAGGATCCCCGTTTCCTGTGGCTCATACTTTCCCCCTGCGTTTTTCATTAGACTGTGTCAGCTGTGTTGCTTCCTAAGGTTTTTTCTTTATGGGAATTCATCAAAATCCATCTGCTGCTATGTTTATTGATTCTGCTGTTATTGTGGAGTCCCAGCTCCCTGAAATAAGTTGGTAGAAACAAACAAGTCAGAATGTCTCTCAAATAATTTGGATTGGAGTTATGTGGACAGAGTTGATCTTTGTATCTTGTTAGGTTGATCTGCAGGGATGCTACAAAGTTAACTATGATATGTATCTTTCCTTTCTTTTCCTTCTTTATCTTCAGACTTCAACCACCCCTGATTTAGAATAGGTGATTAAGTAGGTATGTGATGTAGGCGTCCTTAGCTCTAATTTACATACCAGTCTTCATTTCTTTGGGCTTTAGTGTTTGTGGAGCTGTTATAAGAGTTTGAAAGACAATATAAACGGCATGGAAATAAAAGGTGAAGACCTTGGAGCATATGTGTGTCATTGTCCCCTTGACTCTCTAACCAGGCTGTCCCAAAGTTTTTAGGGACTTCTCAAGGATCCATCTCTCTTGGGGTCTGAGGACCTGTGAATCATAGGCTTCCCTTTTCTGATTATATTTGGCCTATCATTCTCCAACCCCAACTCCCCCCAAATTATTAGATGAAAAAAACTCTGTGTAAGGATGCTCTTTTTGTACAGAGAGCATAGATCTGATTGTTACATTTTCTAGATGAAAGATTAATGGAGACAGTGTTTACTGGAACATTTTAGACTTATTTCCCCTGGTACTGAATTTGTAAAATTATTACCTTTAAAACTAAGCTCATACTTAATGCCTTCATTTCCTTTTTGCACCACTGTATGGGTCTGTTTGTCTCCTGTGTGGGAATTTCCAAGAATCACAAGCCTTGGGAGATTTAAAACTGGAATCTCATCAGTTTAAGATTTGCAATATACATTAGTTCAGAGGAAAAAAAAGGGCCACTCAACTCCTCAAATAACATCATTTTCCCCATGATATGTTCCCTTAAAGGTCACATTGTATGACAAGGACATGGGGTCTTTTATGGAACAGAAAATAGAAAACTGAGTAAGATTTGTAAACATTTGAATAGAATGGCAGTGGGCTTACCCCCAACTCCATATGCTTTCCTGCAGGCCATGGGTCTAGCCTATGTGGAGGGTATAACTGACTATCATCTTACGCTTCGTGAAGTCCATACATGTTGTTTAGCACATGTGAGTCTTCTACAACTGTCTCTAGTATATGGTAGGATATGCTACAGAATATCCAAATTGACAGGTAATCAACTTCTTGGCTAAGCCACGCCAGATGCTCTTTGGTCCCTAAACTATTCAGTTTCTTCCTTGTTCTTTCATTTCCCCTTAAGAAGCAGAAGAAGCTTCACTACTTATTTCTCCGTACCTGAAAGGACGAAATCCCTTGTGGATATATTTTTTTCTTTTGCCTTGGTAGGTCCTTCAGGTCCAATTTTCCTCTAAGATGATACCCAAAATAATTATAGCAGGGACTTGAGACATTGACCTACTTTGAGTGCCGAAGAAACGGTGAGAAGTATTCCAAAAACAATTGCAAATTTTGGTTGGTGAGAATACTCCTTATCTGTTCAGAAGAGCATTCCACTAGTACCTACTTTGAGAAAGGCAGCAGGGCTGAGTGACCTTGTACGTTTGGATCCATTCTGAAGACAATGGTAGAAATCACTGCCCTTGAGTGGACCAAGCTTCCATAGGTGTCAGCCTATATAAGAGGAACATGAAGGGGAGAAAAATCTCAAGCCTGTGTGTAAGACAGGTAGGCCATCACATTTTCTTTTTTTACACTTTAGAAGTTCACCTGGACCCCTACCGAACATGGTGTCCTGTCGCGGACTGTCAGACAGTGTGCCCCGTTGTGTCAAGTGACCCAGGGCAGCCAGTACTGGTGGAGTGTCCTTCTTGTCACCTGAAATTCTGCTCATGTTGCAAGGATGCTTGGCATGCAGAAGTCTCCTGTAGAGACAGTCAGCCTGTTGTCCTGCCGACGGAGCACGGGTAAGGAGGGAACTGGCCTTCGGGATTATTCACTACTTTTCTCAGAAACCCCAAATGTGTCACTTGGCAAAGGAGTTATTTGGTGATGGGATTTAGAGATCAATCATGTCCCTGGGGAACGTCTCTGAGAAGTGTTTCAGAATTGGTAAGTTGTTAACAAAGAATAACTGAAAAAGCATTTCTAAAGGGAACTTAGGCATTTACCCCTAGAGAGTCTTCTAGATACTGCTGAAATTAGGGCTTGCATAAACTTTGATTTCTCTTTAGGCAGGGAGGTGCAGGGTCCACTGATTTATCAGTAGGAAGTCACAGCTTGTCCACGGCCATTTGCTGAGGACCCGTGACCACCTGCTAGCAACAGACCTCATTCTTCCTGCTTGCGAAGTGGTGCCAGGATTATTTTCTTACCTGATTCTGTTGCCAGCTTGTGAGGCGTGCCAGTCACGTCAGAGAGAGCACAGCAATAGAAACAGCAGCGCTTCAGGGCTGGGCAGTGCTCGATTCATGGGTCCCAGAGGAAGAGAACTCCTCTCTCAATCCTTTATGCTCTGAAAAGATGGTGCCAGCGTTCAGATTTTGTTACAACGAGCAGCAATTAAATCTGTACCTTTCAGTTCCTTTTACGGCAGCAGAAGGGCCCAAAGTGAGAGACCTTTGTGCTTGATCCCGTGCTCTGCTCTAGGCTATTGCTGTTCTGCATCCACAGGAACAGACGTACCAGTGTTGGAGTGTGGTTGGCTCACTCGCCCCGCACCCTCCGAGGGCGTAGAACCGTCTTCGGGATTAGCAGCACTACGTGGCCTACCGCGCTGGAATCTTAGACCAAACAGATCAAGAGGGAAATAGGTCTAAATGCGCATGGCAGGCGTGGGCCTTCCTAGCCAGTACATTCTGCGTTTTCGCTGCCATGGCGGTGAGGTCTGTGGGAATCACAGGACAATGTAAAGATCTTAGAGGAGAGAGGAGTTGAGTTCTGACATTGTCACTTGGTGTCAGTGTGACCTCCTGTCCGTCACTCAGCCTCTCTGAGTCGGTTTCTCTATTTGGAAGAGAAGGGGGAGGGTAGGAATTAAAATAGTAACTGTCCCACCGCTCTGTAAGGTCATTGTGAGCACCAGGTCTGATCTTGGATCTAACAACGCTTTGTGAACTGGACGTCTCTGTGCGCTGGGTGCTGGTTTTAATGAACAGGGGCCACAGTGCAGCGCAGGACTGTGGCTTCCCTCCCCCTCCCACCTCAATGAGTTCCACTTATTTTCTGTACCCCTTAAGGCTGTGAGTCTGTGCTGCCTTATTCATTCGTTTGGAGCTGGTCTCTTTAGTGATACTGGGCATTTATTTTATTATTTTTTTGGAGATTTTCTCTTTTTTTTTTAAGTAATTGCTTCACCCAATGTGCTCCAACCCCAAGGTTAAGAGTCGCACGCTGTACTGACTAAGCCAGCCCGGCACCTCTGGCATTTCTTTAAAGTATTGATCATTGACTCCCCCAACGTCGTCCATTTGTTAATCCAAACAGATCACTAGATGGGTTTGTCAGTGCCACGTCAGACCCTGAGCTCAGGTTTCCGTTGGGTAGTAGACCGCTTGCATTTTTTTAGACAGTGTGTGCTCAGGAAATGAAGTACTAACTTGACAAAATAATAAGTTAAAGCAGGTGTGGAAAATACAATTATATAATTCACTTCAAGCCAAAGATAAATAAAGGTTGTCTTCTGTCTGGAGTTATCTGAACAACTAATAATCTGTGTCTCTCCAATTTTTACCCCCACCCTCTTCCATGGAAGTGAATTAAGCACAGATAAGGAAGGGCTCACTCCCTACCCATCAGGAGCCCTAGAAATTCAGTTGGTGACCGTAAAGTGGAGTCTCGAAAGGTGTTAGGTAGCCATTTAATTCATTACACTCAGCTCACTCTTCCCCAGCTCTGGTAGTCCACCCCCGTGTGGCCGAAGCTATTAGAATCAGGCAGCGTTCTTGATCCCCACCCTGTAATTTCTCCTCCATTTTGTTTTTAGGGCCCTCTTCGGGACAGACACAGAAGCCCCCATTAAGCAATGCCCTGTCTGTCGGGTTTATATCGAACGCAACGAAGGCTGTGCTCAGATGATGTGCAAGAATTGCAAGCACACGTTTTGCTGGTACTGTCTCCAGAACCTGGATGTAAGTTCCACCCGGAAGTCTTCCCGCGTGCTCGGTCTCTACACTGCATGGGCGTGACTGCCGGGACCCCACAGCCTCTCTTTGGAAATACTGAGCCTCTGGTTGTCCTGCAAGAGACATGTACTTTTCTTAGTGACCCTCTCCCAGCCTGCCACTTTAGATGTCTATAAACTCTCTCTTTGATAGGGATTTTTTTTTCAATGTTTTTTATTTATTTTTGAGAGAGACAATGCAAGCAGGGGAGGGTCAGAGAGAGAGGGAGACCCAGAATCCGAAGCAGGCTCCAGGCTCTGAGCGGTCAGCACAGAGCCTGATATGGGGCTCGAATCCATGAACCGCGAGATCATGACCTGAGTTGAAGTCGGACGCTGAGCCGACTAAGCCACCCAGGCCCCTATAACTCTCTCTTTGACTACCTTCACTGTGTCACCTCAGCTTTAAAGGCAAGCTTTTATTTTTTTTAATTTTAATTTTTTTTTTTTGCCTTAGGGGCATTTCCTCTTTGGGGAGCACTGTTTCCTCTTATTACATAAAGAACTATTAGTGTATTCATTTTACGTTGCTGTTGTAGCAAATTACGATGAACACAGTGGCTTAACACAATACAGACTTATTATTTTTTATTCTGTACCTTAGAAATCTGACGTGGGTCTCACTGGATTAAAATCACTGGGTCCTTAGGCCTGCATTCTTTTTCGGATTCTAGGAGACTCAATTTCTTTGCTTTTTCCAGCTTCTAGAAGCTGTCTGTATTTGTTGGCCTGTGGCCCCTTTCCCCATCTCCGAAGCCAGCCACATCACGTTTCTCTGACCCTTCTTCCATGGTCACGGCTCCCCCTGACCACAGCTGGGAAGCGTCTCTGCCCTTAGGGGCCCTGTGATTGGATGGGCCTCATCTGGATGATACAGGATACACTCCCCCGGCAAGGTCTTCATGTAATCACACATGTACAGTCCCTTCTGACATGTAAGCGTAACATGTTCTCAAATTCTGCGGATTAGGCCACGGGCATCTGTAGGGCAGAGCCATTTTGCCTAGCATACTTGGGTTGTTTTCCTCTTTCTGAATTTAAAGAAAAAAGCCACTCAAACCCATGAGGTGTTTTCAGTAACTACTTCGTTCATTGTCAAGACAGCAACATTGCTGTTGTTTTGTTAGGGTTACCTTCCCAGACACGGGGGTCCGCCCCTCACTCTTTTCCCTCACCGTGCGTGAAGCACGTCCTGCCCAATTCAAGTACAGCTCACTCAGTCCTAGGCCAAGGTGGATGGTAACCCCGGAGGTGAAAGGTGACATGAAGGCTGGGTGAGCAGATCTTGCGTCAATTCTAGTGTTGACTCTAGCACACGCGAGCCACCCCAAATAGGAACAGATACTCCCAATTTTGGCAATCTGATGAAGAAAATGCATCCATATTTGTGTGAGCCTCTGTCAGGGTGGTGGTTGGGGAGGGGGCATCCTTTTCTCAACGTGTCATTTCATTTGCTTAGTTTGCTTCAATTCGGTCAGGAATTAGTATCACACACACCCAGCGAGTCAGTGTGCAGCTAATATGGGATGCGTGCTGCCCACCACATGCCTGGGTTTTAACTGAAAACTAGATAGGTTGTTTCGGATGATGTCTGTGAGTGAGAATTTTAATCAGCCTGATCTCAGTGTCTCAAGCAGAGGTATAAATTGGGGGAAAAGACAATGGACATTTTGGACTTTGGAAGCTCAGTAGCTCAGGTTGAAAGAAATGTGTCCATTTAAAAAAAAATTCTGTCATAGCCCCCTGAATTACAATTAGGTGTGATATTTGAGACCTGTCATGATTCCAAATGTGAGATATTTTGGGTGAGGTTTTCACGGACTGCACACCTCTCACGTTTTATGAAGGGAAGGAATCTTTTCTATGTTCCTTCAGGTTTAACCAGAATATTAATTGGGTTCATATCCACAAGGAGGCTGAGCCCATGAGGTTCTTTTTAAGAGGCAAGAATGTAAAGGAATAAATATGTGTGCCAGATCTCTCCATCCTTTGGCTGAAGTCTGTCTGGGGCATGGTGTTGCAAAGAACACACTGTTCTGTTACTCGGACTGCTCTGGCGCTCGAGATGAAGTGGTACAGATGTTAAAAGGCTGGATACACACATTTCAAATCTCGAAGCATCTTTTTCTGGTCATTGTTTCTTGAGATCTCATTTTCTCGGTTTTGGCCAGGGCATCGGCCTGCTGGTAATGTTTTTCTCTGACAAGTGTTCTGTGTCAGATGGTGGTGTTGATCTTTGTTTACGGGAAAGTTTCATTGCAGTGGGTCTGGGCGCGGGAGGGCTGTCCACGAGCCAAGCCTGAGACAGACAGCCACCCAGCGTGCTGGGGTGTGGAGTTTGCTCCTGCCTTCGTCCTCGTCCCTGCTATTTTCAGAGGATGAGGTGTTCTTCATCTGCTCTGCCGCTCAGGACATGTTCCCTTCTGTCACCTCTTCTCTCTCTTGTGACTCCGACTTCCACTGACATCACGTATGCAGCTGTGTCCCATTTAAAAACGCATCATACTCTTCTCAAGCCTGTGTGTCTCCCATACTCCTGTTCTCTTTGCCTCCCCCCTTCCCTCCCTCCCTCTTTCTTTGAGCCTGGCCTGAAAACAGCATAATCCACTCTTGTCCTTGACACTTACTTACCATTGATGTACACTCAGCTGCCATATTGTCGCTCTCCGACTGTATTTTTCTAAGGCCTTGAGTGAAATGCAAGGGATATTTCAGTCCTCATCTTACCTAGACTCTCTGCTGCCTTCGACATCTTGACCACCTCTGTTTCAGTGATGACATCTCTTCCGGCTTCCCTTCTACATTTCCGGCCACTTCTCCGTTTCCTTCCCAGGCTCCTCCTCGACCCATTCTCTTTGCTCTTCAGCCCACACTCTCTCCCTGGGTGATCTCATCTACTTCTGTGTTGTTTCCCACCCCCTCCCCCACGTATGCCAGTTCCCAAGGCTTTCCCCCCAAGTTCAGACCCGTGTAATCAGCTGCCTTTAGGACAGTACCACTCGGATGGCTCACGTGTCTCTACAAGTTCAGCATGTCCAAAGTGTAGCCCTCATGGTCCCAACAAAGTTCATCTCTCTGTTGCCGTTTCTCTTGGCCAGGCTCCTGCCTCTCCCTGGCGGCTTTCCCCTCACCTGTGAGTGCTTCTCCTGCCTGCCCACCTCGTTAGTCACCTTCTCAGTGTCTCATGTCTGTGTCTTCCATCTCAGCCACTGGCATTTTTTCTCACCTGCTCTTCTGCGGCTGCCTTCCAGCCAAGGAAGACTCTGGTCTTCATTCCATGTCGCACCTGTGCCAGAGCCGCCTTCCAAAGATGATCAGGCCACGGATGCTTTCTAGACTGAGTCTCGTTGACTATGTTCTCTTTTCACTCACTGCTTTGTAAAAGTACTGAGGCGCGTTCTAAAGGTTGCGGCCTTGGGATTCATGGAGGCTGTTGGTTAGTATCGCCCAAATGAGCGTGTGCTTCCGCCAAGCAAATATGGCTCATGTGGGTTAGATCCAACGTGGTTGGTATTTATTTGTCTCTCAGTTCAAAACCGCATGTTTGCGGAAACCTCTCTCCTTGTTTTCCAGAATGACATCTTCCTCCGGCATTATGACAGAGGGCCGTGTAGGAACAAGCTTGGCCACTCGAGAGCCTCAGTGATGTGGAACCGCACGCAGGTACCTCGACCTCTAAGGAAGCGTAAGATACACCCGACTTGAGCCGGCTTAGAAAGCCCACCTGTTCCTCCCCCCCACCCAGTTCTCTACTTACCCATCCGGGCCGGGGCCCGGGGGGGGGGGTTCTGGGGAGCGCCTGAGCAGGGCCAGCGAAAAGGAAGGCAGCAACCGCCTGAAGTGAGCTCATGAGTGTGATCCTCTCGCAGGTGAGTTGAGGGGCAGGGCTCGGAGCCGCCGGGTCGTTAACAGTGACCTGCAGAACGAAGGCAGACGTTCTCTCCTCCTGCAGAAGTGGTAGGACGACTTTCCTAAAGCCCTGGAAGTCCCGTTTCCTGTAAAAGGCAGGGCTCTAAAGCCCCGTGAGCCCAGCTGGGGCTCAGATCCCTCTGTACCTGCCGGCGTGTTTCCACGGCAGGTTCAAAGGGAGTCCCGGTTTATTTTTAATAGTGTTTCATATCTATGAAAGGCTGCATTCCTTTTAAGGGTGCCCGTGTTAATTGCCTCGTAATCATTATTAATATCCCTGTGAGACTATTGAGGAAACTCCGGGAGAGAGAGAGAGAGCCAAGAGCAACAGTGCGGGGTTCCACAGAGCTGGTGTCAGAGCCCGAGTGAGCGCCTGTTCGTTCCCTCCCCTCCCCAGTTTGCATCCAGTTCAGATCATGCCAGGCAGTGGGCTAAAAGGTCCCTAGAATAAATTTTCTAAGCTCTAGAATAAATTATCATAAACTGGGTGTCTTAAAAAAATAGAAACGTATTTCTCCCAGTTTTGGAGACTCGAGGCCGGAAGTTAAGGTACCTGTATGGTTGCGTTCCGGTGAGGACCTGCTTCCTGGCCTGTGGCCAGCCTTCCTCTGACTGTGTCCTCACATGGCAGAGAGTGACGAGAGAGGAAGCAAGCTCTCTAATATCTTTTTCTTAAAATTTTTATGTTTATTTATTTTTGAGAGAGAGAGAGACAGACAGAGCATGAGTAGGGGAGGAGCAAAGAAGGAGGGACACACAGAATCCAGAGCAGGCTCCAGGCTTCCAGCTGTCAGCACAGAGCCCGCCAGCAGGGCTCGAACCATGAACCGTGAGCCGAAATCAGACACTTACCCGACTGAGCCGCCCAGAAGCCCCTCTAATATCTTTGTGAGGGTACTAATCTCATGGTGAGGGCTCCACCCCAAGTCCTAATTCCCTCCCAGTGATCCTCCTTTTCAGATTCCATTGTATTAGAGATCAGGGTTTCAACATATGAACGGGGGGGGGGGGCACAAACATTCCGTCTTTAGCTGATAGTAAACATACCGGAGGATTTAACTGCTAAAGCGGCCTTTTCTTCCGCATTTCCAGGTGGTGGGGATTCTGGTGGGACTGGGCATCATCGCCTTGGTGACTTCACCCCTGCTGCTCCTGGCCTCCCCCTGTATCATCTGTTGTGTCTGCAAGTCCTGTCGGGGCAAGAAGAAAAAGCACAGCCCATCCACAACCTAGAGGTCTCTGCTCCCGTCCGAGTGCCACAGATGTCTGGGGTTCTAACGAGAAGCACAGTGAGAAAGCCCCCCTTAGCGAACTTGCCTCCTCCTTGCCAACCTTTGAAAAGTGCCTCTGTGTCCAGACTTTGAACTTGCCTTTGGCACCAGGAAAGGCCCAGCCCTGGTGCACGTGTTCCCGTGTAAAGAGAACCAGGCTGTGCCGTCTAGGCTGTGTCTGTGGAGCATGTCGGGAAGCTTTGGGGTTGCTGAAAAGAAACTAACCCAGCATCATTTTATCCACCATCCCCCTCCCCCGCAAAGGATCCCACCAGACTGTTCCACTTCCGGCCAGATTCAAGGAGCCCGAGTGAACATTCAGTGTAATAAATGTGTTGTCGCGGTTGGCCACGCACATCACAACTAAGCAGCTAGCATCTGCTCTGTGTCGATTTGACCTTGACCGCCAGGAGAAACGAGAGAAACCCCCACTGTGGGAGGGAAAGAGTGGCACCATGTGAGGGGAAATTGTCCTAGGAGCCGCAAAGCAGGCTGCGTAGCTTAGGGGTGGGTACAGGGCTTGGCCTTGGCCGGCCAGCGGGTGCGCTGCTTCCCGCATTCCCGCGGTGACTTGGCGGGAACACAATGGGTTTCTCCTTGTGTGATCTCAGCCTCAAGCACAAAACTGTGCAGAGGGAGTCTTTTCCCAGGGAGAGGGCTGCAGCCTGTAACAACGTGGTCTGACCAGGCGGCACCCCCCTGGCCAGTGCAGCTTTGCGAAGGTGATAAACTCTCCTCCTCCAGCCGGTAGCCTGGTCTGCAGGTCTGTTTTATGTGAAATACGGGTCAAGGGGCAGAGGTTCAAAACCTTCACCCTAGATAGCAGAGACCTTTCCTGAGCTCTGCGTTCATGTGCCCAGCACATTTAGAATTGGACCTAAAGGCTATAGCAAGAGTGGTATCAGAGTCCATGTGTGCGTCTAGGCCGCCTACCTAGACCCCCCATCCACTGGGCGTGCGTGAGCATATGCAGTGATACACACAGAACAAATGTTTCCTCAGAGCCATTCTGTCTTCCCTTCTGGGACTAACACGCTTTATTAGAAATCAACCTAATGATATTTTTTTTTGCCTATTATATATTTAAATTTTGGTTGCAAGTTCATCACCTACCCAAAGGTATAGACTCACAAACCCAACTCTCGTGAGATATGCCATCTCCATGTGTAAAAACACGGAGAATCAAGTTAGTTACATAGTTTCAAACACAGCGCAAGCAGCTCTCAACGAAGTTTAATGTTGCTCTGGGAAGCCTCTGTCGGGGGCGAGCCAGATTCTTCCTGTGTGTACAAGGCACTGATCAAACAACAAAAAAATGTAAGAAGTAAACTGTAAAGGCTTTATGTATCATAGTTTGGGTTGGTAGAGCCCTGCTGCAACTTAGTTCCCCCTTTTCCGTTGGTGAGATTTTTTTAATACACGGGTTTCAAAAAGACAGTAGCTTTTGCTCCGATGACAGGATGCCATAATCACCATTAGCAACATAGTCTGGTGCTTCATGGAAACATGTAAAATGCTCTGGAGGCTGTCCTTGGAACGAGGGACAGTGTCTCCGGGACTGTCAGAACCCATGACATTTCCCAAGGTAACTGGGTAACTGGGAGGTTAAATTGCTGCTCTCCTGGACCCATTATTCAGGACCGATGCTTTGCCTGTGTAATGGGATGTGTCCTAAGCGGGGATGTGTATAGTCAAGGAACTTTGGTTCCCACGTACATGTCAATCCCTGACCCATGTATAGTACATCTCTGCGTTGTGTACACTTTTATTTACCGTTTTTACAGAACATAGATGAGGACTCTCAGAAAACTTTCAAGTGGCAACCAACCAAAAGCATTTTTAACCTTTTTTTTTTTTTTTTGGAAACATCTCAATATTAAATGTCTTTCTTTTCCTTTGAAACTCTGAACACTTCAGAACAAAAGAACCCTCTCCTAGCAATGTATTCCTGTTAGTATACATGGAAATGTACATATATTTGGATAATTTTCTTTGTCTTCACACTGCCTCGTTGTAGCACAGGGCATTTATAACTGCTCAGGGGGTCACGAGAACTCGCTGAAACTGAATTTTTGTATCAAGAATGTCAGTAGTGGCAATGTACTCTTGCATGAACGAACTCTCTAAGCTCTATTCTGCAAAGAATCTCTAAACAGGGACTGATTTCAAGTAACCTAAAATTTTGTGTTATCAGAGGTGGAGCTCCTGGATTTTTTTTTTTTTTTTTTTTTTTTGGTATGGGACGGTGTGGGGGGTTGCTTTTTTGAAACAGATTTTAGGCAACTGGATTTAAGTTTTTAAATGTTGAAAAGTGCCTGGAAAGTAGTGACTTCTTCCTTAAATAGCTACATGAATAGGCCTGTGTAAGGTTGTCAGAATCAACAGGAATAGGTTGGTACTTTTACACCCAGATATATCTCTGGTGCCCCAAAGGGTGAGAAGCAAGCCGATTTAGAAACTCTGTTTACAAAGGAGAGAGCCAACAACTTTGATAAAGAGACTAATGTTTCTGTTTGGGATAATTGGCCAGTGAGAGAGTTTAACCTGTCTCCTTGCTCTGTCCATCAGCTCCATCTTCTCCTCATGATTCTCTTTCCAGACTAGTAGGAAGTAGGAGTCTACGTGACAATGTTTGGATTTCGTGGCAAAACCTTTTTGTGTTTGAAGTAGTAGAGTCTATTTGAAATAGGAATCGGACTCCGTCACCCAGCTGTCATCTGGAAACACTAGCAGATGGAAGGCAAGAACTCGCTGTTGTCCCTTCTGGGAGTTTTTTTCTTATCAGGTAGGGAGGTGAGGGGGAGAGCCACAGGGAAGCAAATTTTGGAATCATAGGCATTCTGTTTGTTCATGCAATGGGTGTTCGCTCTGGACTTGAAATCTCTAGATAAAGAGGCCTTTGAAAAACAAGTAATTCACAGTGTGAATTTTCTTGTACCCTACATCATGAAAATTTTACCTATCCACATTTGCAAAACGTGTATGTTTCTTTGAATGTAAATCACTGT